>JAECUM010095565.1:0-41137 GCA_016617855.1 Megalonaias nervosa
CCATCTCATTATCAAATTAAGCAATAATTGTGTTTTGCCTGATCCAGATGGACCTATTATGATTGCCCTAATAGAATTCGGTAGCGCTGGGTGATGCTTGACTGGCTCTTGTTTTCGTGTCGCCGAAAAGTCAATTATATCCATATGATAAATAATATGAATTTATATTATGTTCGATGCAAGGCAGCCACGTCCACCACTAGATTAACAACAATAATAACAAAAAATAAAAAACGCGCACTTACAGGTAAGTGTGAAAAGTGTGGTACAAATAAATACAGATTTATTTCGTCTAGTACAAAGACAGGAGGTGATATTGCTGCTTCGATGGGAAAGTTACCAGGGGTTCCATGGGCAAAGTATCCCGGAGAAAAACACTTACCCGGATACAATTATTGTGGTCCTGGAATTCGACTTGATGATCAAGATCAACCGCGACCTGGAGAGCATCCAATAAACAAGATTGATCAAGTGTGTCATGTTCACGATGTTGCGTATAAAAGCAAGGATTTACAACAACAACATCTGGGAGATGTGAAGTTGATTCATGCGTTAAATTCTATACCTGATAAATCTCTCAAAGAAAAACTCACTAGTTTTCTAATAAAAACTGCTATGAAAGGTAAAATAATTCTAGGGTCTGGGTAATTAATTGTATAACTATTATAATGGAGTCCATTTATTATAGCCCAAGAGGATATTGGAAGGGCAGAGAAGCTATTAGTAAACTTGATGAAGCAGCAAAAGTCTCACGTGCTGTTGCTGCAGCGTGGTTAGCACAACGGGCAATATGGCAAATCTATCTACGTCCACCTAAAAGAATTCAGTACGCGTATTTTGATGTCAGTGTTCCCAACGAAGCTCATCAAGCAGATATTTTGTTTTTACCGCACGATACTATTAAAACACGTGGACGTCAATCACACACATACAAATACGCGTTAACTGTTGTTGATGTTGCAAGTAGATATAAAGAAGCGGAGCCGCTATCAACAAAAACAGCATCTGAAGTTGCATCTGCATTTGAACGAATTTATCAACGAGGACCATTACGATGGCCACAGTTGCTACAAGTTGATCCTGGCAAAGAATTTTTTGGTACAGTATCATCGCTGATGAAAAAACATAATGTCAAAGTCAGACAAGGACACATCACAATTCATCGTGATCAGGCAATAGTTGAACGATTTAATCGAACACTCACTGAGCGGTTATTTGGATACCAGTATGCAAAGAAATAATTCAGAGCAACATGAGATCTCGTGAATGGGGTGCAAGATTACCAAGTGTGATTGCTGTGTTAAATAATGAAATTACTCGTGCAACTTCTATGAAACCTATTAATGCAATTACAAAAAAACATATACCCCGTAGCAATGGTTACGGACAACGACGTGACTTTTCAAAACAGCCAGTGTTAGGTAATGTGACTGTCAGGTATTTATATGAACCTGAAGGGGGTAAAAAAAAGAGCAACTGATCCTATCTGGAATGTGACCACACATAAAATTTCTAGCGTGGTTAGATCTACGGGTAGACCTGCCATCTACAGACTGGATTCAAATGCTCCTCAACGTGGATTTGTGCGTGAACAATTACAAGTAATTCCTGAGGACACACAGTTACCACCGCGTTCACTTTTGTAAACTAGCGCCCTGACGTCGATTACATTCAAGACATGTCAATATGACATTATCACGTGTATGACCAAGATCACTATTAATTCTGTCTACGGTGAACTGTCTTGGATTATTACTCGAATATTTCCATAGCATATTACAGTTACAACTTACACAATGATTATTCTGTCGTTGTTTTAGTGTCATAATTAATTCAGTATCAATATCAAAGTCGCGATTATTTTTTTGTCACACTGCTTATAACCAAATGGTTTCTTTCTTATTACACCAACAACAACTTCGTTGTCATCGCTAGCAGTCTGATTATTATTTTCTGTAAAATTCATAATAACCCTGTGTAGTTGAGATATTCTTCTGACTCGAGACACTGCGAGACAAACTAAATTTGACCATTCGATTCTATCATCGACAATCCAGATATTTGTATCAGCAATAGTTAGTCCTTGTGACGAATGAATCGTTATAGCGTATCCTAATTTCCATGGAGTTTTATCCATGATCAACACACTCTCAACAACATCAACATCAACCAAAACAATATCATTCAATACAAGATTCTGTTTTTCATTTGTTCCAGGAATCTCAACTTCAATATTCTGCCATCGAGTATCTGCAGGGCGATAACACAATGGTACATGTAGATTTGAAAATTTTTCTTTATGTAACAGAAATAATTTCTCTTGCAATTCATCACGAACTATTTTTCTACTTGCAAATATTAAATCATTTGATCTCCATAAATTCCAAAAATCGTTCACAGAAGTTTCTGGAATTATTTCACGCATTATCTCACATTGTATTTTATCTGGCTGTAGTCTGATTAATCTTTTAAATTCTTTCAGAGGTTCATCAATAGCTCTATGATCATCATTTATTTCTTCATAATAATCCACAAAAGATTTTAACCACTCATGTGGAGATTGTCCGACAAAGGTGGTGGTTGACCATGATTGCCGCACATAATTATTGCAGTATTTTTCGTTAATAACCAATTAAGAAATACTTTTAGTGTTTCTAATGACACTGTACAAATCTCATCCCAGATGATGATTTTGGGAATATATTTCTCACCCATTCGCTCAGGTGTCCATGTATCTCCACACCATCTGAAGAAACTACGATATGTACATGATTTTACTCCTCGTTGTTTTTCTCTTGCTAGTCTGTGTGTAGGTGTCAACACAATCATATCTAAACTCCAAAATAATTCAATGGCACGTGTTGTTTTACCAGAATCTCCAGGTCCATTGAGATAAATGGTTTGATTTCTGGCCACGGGATCAAATACAGATGGTGATGTTGATACTGGTATTTGAGTGTCATCACCGTAGCATATTTCTTTGATATTAACGTCTGCTGATTCAGAATAGTCAAGTATACTTTCATGTTTTATTCTCCATGATCCCCATTCACCATTACCGAGTAACGGTTTTACCAAATCCACGTACGCGTTATTTATATAAAATGAATCCGCAGCAACTCTGACAGCATAACAAGGAAATCTATTTGTCATCGATAATAAATTTATAGAAACGTAAGCGCGCATAGAAGCTCTTAAATGAGTAAATTGCGGTGATTCACCATCGATACAACTCACGATTGTACCTAATTTAATTCCGTCTGAGAAATAAGCATTACTTCTGCTTATAAATGTTCCTTTGTTCGTTGTATCAGTAATTATAAATTCTAACTCAGCATCATCCAAGATTAATCTTGTACAATGTCGTTTATGATCATACGAACCACCTTGAGTAAATTTACCAATTATTTTTCTACCGAGATCTTTTGCAACTTTATTTTCATAATCAATTTTATCCCAATCTTCATCTGGATCTGTCGGTGAATGTTTCTTTTGTTGTGGTAACCAAACCTGTTTCTCCGGATGACATCGATCATGTTCCATCATGCCTGTTTCACGTGATGAACATGGGCGCCGACGATTACAAGAAAAATTCAGAGCGAGAACACACAAAGAATAATCCAACGATTATAAATTTATTCTTGTCTTCTGAAAAATAAATTTATTTAAACAAATGACTTTTATATAATGAATCACGAAAATATTAATGATGTTATTGTTGCTATTAAGCAATTACAACACAGCAGTATAAAAATATCTGATGAGCTTGATCCTGAAAAAATAATGAGTGATTTTGAATCATTACAATTTCGAAAATCCGAAAACAGGTATACGTTGCCCTTCCGATTATAGATTTATAAAGTTAATCCAGCATGCGATGTTACGATCGCTGGCAGCAATCACGGATACGTAGGTGCAATTATTTGTTCCTCTTTCACGGGCCATCGAAAAGGTTAGGTCAGAATTATCTCACGAATATGAAACGAAAAGAATTGTACACGCTCGTATAAAACACCTAAGAGATATTATGTCAGTGACTGTGTCACCGACGGAAGAGTTACTGGCTAAAGATAAAGACGAGTGTGACTATAGTGACAATGAAACTAATAGTGTTCTACCAGAATAATTCATTTCTGATCCTGATAAAATCACGGGGGTAAAAAAAGAATAATTATTTGATATTTTTTTTGCTTGATGTTTTCCGTAACTATGATGATGTTGATGACGAAGTCATTACGATCTTACATAGAGATTTATATTTAACAACTCTGATCTCAGATCGAGCAAATGGCCAGACTGGTCAGTAAGTTTGAAATGTATCCGTGATAAGAGTGGATTATGACATTTTAGATAAACAACGTTGATTGGTTCTGATACAATCAAATAACCTGGTGGGACTTGAGGTGTAAATGAATACAGAATGTATCCTTGTCGGGCCTGGTTGGATTTTTCAGCGTCAACTTGATAACTGCCATCGATAACATCACATACTAGATTGACAGCAATCGTTGATGTAACATTGACGATACCCGGTGAAACATGACGACCTTCATTATGTGGATTATTATTATACCGGAGAATACTCGCTGGTGGAACTATTTTTTTCTATGATTCTAGGATCTTTGGAAAGTAATTATCGATAACATCGCTGAGTTTCTTTTTTAACCTGTCTGTGTTAAGTTCTGGCATCACAAATGTTTGGAGCTGTTCTCTGGTTATTTTATATTGATCAAGAAATGGTACAACAAGTTCATCATTTGGGTCCTTCTTTAACTCTTCGATGAAATTTACAACGATAGCTCTGTTGGTGTAGTTTACATCGGATCTAATTTTACTTAAATACACTATTGTTTCAATGATTTGTTGTTTTATGTCATCGCTGTATAATTGCGACAGTGACAAAAATAGATTTTCTAGGTCAGTAATTTTACAATTATATTCAAAATTAACAGCCGCAGAAAGATTTTTAAATCTTTCATCGTCAATAGAAATTTTAAGTTTGACCCCCGGTGGTGGGTTTGGTCCTTCAACTTTCATTACTGTAATCATAATTACAGGATATTTTGTTCCATCACTGTCAGTATTAAATTGTGACGAATCGAATAGAAAAAAACTGATGTTATCCAATATAAATCGTGAAAATTCTGTTGATCTTTCCGCTGCTATAAAAAATTCATTCTTGGTCGGTTCAACAGGACCAGAGTAAACCAGTGGAATCTCTGGCCATCCCAACATTGACCTGATCGAACTCTGATAAATGTCAACTTGATAATCCGGCGATAATATTTCAACGGCCGAAGACAGTGTTGGCTCATGAACAGTAATGACAATCTTTGATTCTTTTCCCGTGATGGATTTAATTCTACGTTGGAATTCTTCGTTGATCTGTTCTATTTGATAACTGCCCGTTGGAATGCTGACTACTTGCTAATCAGGAGTTCCATCAGGTTTGTTTTTATTTGCAAATACTAATTAATTATTTGGTTGTAGTCCACCAAACGATTTTGATCTAATATTTGGCCAACTATAATAAACTCATAATTGCACTAATGCTATCTCAGAAGCTGGTATTGCAGTTGGAAAATTAATACTGAATTCAGGATTAGTTGAACTCGCTGATATCATCGTGGTTTTTACCGGAGCAGTATTAGTGACGATCTGTTGTAATAATTCCAATGACATTGTCATTATTATACTTTTATTGTTTTAAATCCTGTTCAGGAATTTTTTCATCAAATACTTCATTGTAGATCTTTATTATAATACTGAATTCTTCGTCAGATATTATTCCATCATTAAGTGACGAAGAAATCATCAATGATAATTTAGAGCATGCGGTCGTTGCAGTATGTAATTTCATCGTGTACTCGTTCAATTTTTCATTCGTGCATGTATTTATCTTTATCGCGATTATATTAAATATTCCAGTGATCGTGGTGGACGATAAAACAATGATTGTTACAATGATCGGCGCCATCATCGTCAACGTTGATAATACTACGCCGGTTCCAGCAACAATCGCGGAAACCAAATAAACAATGATATCAACGACAACCGCACGTCTACGATATTTCTTTATTTTTACTGTATAATTATCGATGATGGTTTTTAATTTATTCTGCCAAGATGTTACTTGATCGTATCTGTATCACTGAACGTCTATCATTATACTTTAGTTGTTGTCTAAGACAACGGAAGTGTTTCAGCTACAAATTCTATGCACCACCAGTAGGGCGCCGAGGTTAATTTTTTATCAGATGATTCCAGCATAAATGTTTCTTCGGTATCTTTATTTAATATAATAGATACAGTTCCAGAAAAATTATCGGTTGGATGACGCCATAGATACGTGGTATATATCTTGAATTTTGCAGAACTAAATACTGACAGCCTGTACACGCCAGTTACTTTTGCAGTATGTTTGATAGTGTTATTACTTGGTGACCACATTGATGATCCTGATGATACCGTGTATATTATATTGTTAGCATCTTCGCCGTGTGGAATTTTAACAAGATTAGTTTTTTCGACGATATTAGGAATTCCACTGACAATATCGGTGATTCTCGTATTTATATCTTTGAGATTTATGTCAACGGTTGGTGGACTTCCAAAAAAATCATTAGTGGTTCTGTTTACGTTTCTGCGAAAATTCATAAACAGTTGTATGTGATTATAAAATTCAGTTCTAAGTGCGATCATTCCATCATTGATCGTCGGCAATGAAGTTGTCATAACATCCACATATTTCTTTGTTGCGGCATGTTCATCACCTGCTGGTTCTCTTAAAGCAACGATTTTATTTCCTTTCATGTTAAGTTCACCTGTCATTGTATCACCGGCGGATTTTAAACGATCAGCGGCACTTTTTCTAATTTCATCTCTGATAGTTGCGATTGATACATTTGAGTCTCTGATTTTACCACCGTCAGTAAATACTGGAATATTGTCCGTGGTAGCACCAATAACCCTACGAATTATATCGATCCACTTGATGTTACTCGTCTTTAAAACACCGAATTTATCCTTAAAAATAACAATTTCATCTCGGTCAACTCCAGATAAATTCATAATACCAGCAAGATCATCTTTGGTGGCGTATTTTGATAAATCGATATCTTCTTTCTTCTTGCCGGTGAGAGCACTAGTAGAAGATCTTTCATAAATATCAACCATTATATGATTAGCGATTATTTAATGTATATTCGTGTACAGCCTTATGAGGTGGTTTCTTTGATCTTGATACAGCATCAAGTACTGCTAGTGCTTCACGGCCACATATCGGCAGGTCGGTTATTTTTTGTGTTGGTAGCATTGAATACCATATTGGAATATTTTGAAGTGCAGTACTTCGTACTGTATCGACGTATTTTAAAAATTCTTTTGGTGGCGCCAACCCTTAAGAATCAAAATAAACAATACCACGTGGATCAATTGCATATGCAACCCAGTGAGTGCCACGACCAGAGCTTTTATCGAGATTATTAATAACTGTTTCTTTCAGATTTGGATTTTTCGGTAATTGATCACACATAAAAACACCTCTAAAATTCTTTATATTTAATCGCGCAGCAGCATCAAGTAAATCAAAGTTAGACATCGGGTAAATCAGCGAGTCCTTGAAATTCTTAATCCTTTCCCGTATCAAGTTCCAGGAAGTCTCAGATCTTTTCCCTTTTTTTTGATTCCTTTTCATGTTGCTTTCTTCAGAGCCATTGCAGCAGCTGTCCCAACTGCACCTAACGCAGCAGCTTTTGCAACAGCTGGAGTGGCTGCAGCTATTAATGCTGGAATAGCTGCGAGAAATATTCCTCCGATTTAATAGTATCCTTGATTGCACCCACGGAAAGATTTAATCGCATTCCGTTATTGGCGTGTTTAGCTTCGTTGAATCTTTTAAACTGACGTTCGGTCAACAATAATTTATTTGCACCGCTCATTTGTTCTTGTTTTAATGTTATTTTTGTTCCGCATCATGATGCTAACGGTGATCGTAATCGTTTAATCTGACCCGAGGTCAGACTGACACTAACATGATGATATGACATTTATAATTTTATTCATGATCTAATTACATGTTTTCTACTGGCGCATCAATAACTCTCATTCGTCCACCAACACCTTCAAGTAACATTGTTTTATCGGATAATATAACAGCAATTGCTCTGTAATTAGCACCTCCAGCATTACTAACACGAGCTCGAAAATGTATGTCAACGACGGACTGTCTACACAAATCCAAATGTTCCAGTGAAAAATAATAAATCGGATATAGCGTTGGAAAATCTAGCTGTGATATTTGTAAACCAGTATCAATATTTTGGACACGCCCCATAAACGACATCAATCGATGATACGCACGCGCCACATGATTTGACTCAAAATTCAACAAAATATCCTCTGATGGTTCCTGGTGTCCGTTTATTCTCAATGAAACTTCAAAAACACCGAATTTGTCAAATATCATAATCCTACACGTTTGACTATTTAATCGATCAATAAGTTGAAGTGCAACGAATATATGTTGCGGTGCAGAAACACCTTGCTGTGACGCTATTTGCCACGTAAATAACCCATCAATTGTACTTTGAATAGCATCTGTGGTTGTTGTTAACCAAGACAACATTGACTTGCCGCCGCTGCCCATGAAAGCAAGTAATTGATCTTCTTCAGATATTGCTGGAGTCATCACAGGCATCCACAATGAAAGTTTTGTTAGATTTACGCTATCATGAAGTGCCGCAGTTGCAGCTGGATTAGCTCCTTCAACATGCCATATTGCATCATCGTCGGTTGCTTTTCGTACAAGTACAACTGAATGTTTGGCTCCAAAAATGACCTTTCGTACGTGTCTGCAGAATCCAAAGATATGTGATAGTGGAATTGCACATGAAAATCTTCGGCGGCCTCCATCCTCCAACATTGCTGGACGTGATCTAAATCCTAAGTTGAAATTTGTATCGACATTAATAATCATGTTTTCTACGTCCACGTCGGCATTTCTAGCAATGTTTCTTGGTCGTCCTATTTTATACTGGTTGAATTCAGGATGATCAGAAGTATCCTTGGCAAACATCATTGATGGACCATCTGATCTTGTATAATCGTCGTCATGTATGTGGCGCTGTCGAACAACGCCATGATACCGTTGTTGACAAAACCAACACTAACACCAGCGTCATATGGAGTATCATCTATTTTTACAAGTTCACCTTCTACTTCAATAAATGCTTCAGCGGGCAAGAAATATCTACTTGCATCTTGAACTTGTAATTCAATTCGTCCGTGTTGATTTGGTAATCGTGTATCGTAAGAATAATATTGATAATCACGTACCGATTCATCTTTGAGAACTGGCGCATCCATGTCAAATGCGGGATCAGGTACACGTTTGAACATGTTATGTTATTGGTTATCATCTAATACGAAGACCACTTCCTGCCATCAGACTTGCTACTACGTTTTTTTCCCCCTCTTCGGCTAACTCAGTTAGTTTTTGATTTGCGGCTTGATTTATTATTTTACTAACACTTGCAAGCATCACTTCAGTGCTGGGTAATTTTACTGGCTGAGGTTTTCGTCGTATTAATCATGCTAGTCTATCCTTGATTGCAGAGAATGCTTTACCAGCAACGTCACCAGCAGCGCTAATACCTTTTTCACGAATAACGTCAATAGCTTTCATTGATAGTTGCTTTGCGATCGGTATTGCTTTTTGGACTATCCTCAAAAATAAACCCTGAACAACATCACCGAGTCCATCTCCATAAAATTTCTTGTATACAGGTAATCTTGAATTTACCACCCTGACCATAGTTGGTCCACGTTGAGCAACATGTATGATCATCTATTATAATAATAATATCTAACTGTTTAATCAGTGACTTAGTCACTATGATAATCATCGGTAATTTCATTAATGAGAGACCGATACACGTTAATATCCATAATACCACCTGTAAATAATCGTTGACAAATTGATGAGATTTCGTTGATAATTTCAGGCGAATTTATTACCAGCTCATTTCCCACCGATTAAAATTTCTAATCTATCTACGTCAGCAAGGACGTTGTTAGGACAAGTAACAAGACCACTTCCTCAAGTATTAATACCTCTTCCAGTTGCACCTTTATCAGTATCACTTTTATCCGAACTTAATAAATAATCAATAATATCTGGGGATTCTTCTGCTGGGAAATAAAATGCTTCGTCGCTGGATGATGTTATTCGTGGTTGTGGTGATGATAACTGTTGTTGTTGTTCTGATTCCTTTTGTCATCGTTGTACTCGCTGTTTTGGCAGTAGCGATGATGATGGTTGTTGTTGTGATTGTGCTTTTTGCTGCATCTGTTTTTGTTATTGTCGTATTTGTTGTTGTTGTTCTAATGGTAATTGTATAAATGAAATATAACCATCTATCGCATGAATGTATGTTATATATCTTGGATCGCTGTTTCGAATTCTATCAGTGTTGTAATGTATACGATATATCCATTTGTACCAAGTTTCGCGACTTACAGGATCATCGGCGTATTCAGGTTTTAAAAACTGTTTTCGGTTTTCATAACCTTTCACAGCACTTGCAGCGAATTGGCTTATACTTTTAGCCTGTCTGATATCATTAATAACATCTTCGGCAAATTTATCAGACAGTTTAACCCTGACTCGTGCTTCTGATTCTTGTTGAGTATCACCTTCCGTTTGATATGTTTCTTCAGTTGGCTGAACCACAGCTATTTTCTCCAGAAGTTCTGGTAGAATTTTTTTTGTTTTTTTAGTTCGCTCCGCTATTTTTTCAGTTGATTCAGCGGTCTTTTTCAACACGGGAAGAATACCTTCAGTAGTCTTCATGATAGGTTTAAATAATTGTTCTGCGGATTCTGTAAATTCTTCTTGTGTTTGTTGACGCTCTTGTAATTTTTCTTAACACTATCATGAAGCGGAAGATATTTCTGTATCGCTTCTAGTCACTCTCGTGCTAATCTTGCTGAATGAGCTTCACCAATCATTATACCAATAATGATAAACGATCTTTTTAAATTGACAGCAGCGGGGGGGGGGGGGGACCATATGTTAATGTGTCTGTGTAAACGACTCAGCCTAATGTTTGAAAATAAACTTCAGTTTGACTTTATCGACCTTATTCTTTTTTATTTTTTTTGTAGGAACCTTTATTTTTACACGCTGCCTTGGTCTGTTCACCCTACCTGCTGCTGCTTTCCCTGAAAGACAAGATTACCACTCAATCTCTATTTGTATCACCTCTATACGTATATAAAATTCTCTCACTTGTTACTCAGAAAGCATAAACTAGCTATTCAAACACTGCATAAATTCTGACATTAGGTGACCTTAACGGTTAATGGTCCTTACAAATTTAGATTGTATTTTGAGTAAGGTACAATCATTATCTCAAGTTACAAATGACCCTGTAATGTACATCTAAGTCTGACCTAATTCGATAGGACATCACCCTCATTTTGCAGCAACTGACCATAAATTAACTTGTGAGCGGTGCATATGAACATTCCCATATCTCTCTGCATATGCTACCACATGACTCCTTAGACATCCAACCTAGTCAGTTCCACTCAATAAGACAAGTGCTATCGATTACTATTGCATAAGAGTCACTAACTCCTGGCTCACAGCAATCCCTAACATACAAAATTCTTTAAGCATTAAAAAATCAGATATAAATATGCAATTATCATTAGCTCACGATAATCAGTATCGTCCTAACAGACAAAGGAAATTAATTCATATAACGCTATGAAATCCTACACATCTGAAAATGTGGATCGCATGCAATCAGTCAATTCTATCAGTGAACTGGTAACTATAAAATTAAAGAAATAAACTGCATAAACAACTCTAGCATATCAACAGATTTTCATGAAATCGAATAAACGATGCATATTATGGATCCTAGGTATATCAAACACATTTGCATAAAACAAAACAAACAAAATAGAAAATTGCATGAAAAATAAAAAAAAAATTACTTGTCTTAACGAGAAAAGAACTACTCTAGTTTTTCCCAGAGCCAGACAAGTCTTTCTCCTCTTGCAGGAAACTCTCGGACTAAGGAAATTCACCTAAAGTCGTTACTTTAAATCCAACATTTCTTCCAGGTTGTACGCCTTAAGTTAAACTGACCAATCGTAATCAGCTGTTCCTAAATTTTCCCCAAGATAATTATTTCTTCCATCAGATTTTGACAGCCTAGAATCTGAGAAATACGACACATACTAACTTCCCTTTGATAAATGTCTATTTGACATGGCATTCCCATTAAGCGGTTATGGTCGGCATCTTAATGTTTACTTTCCCAGGACAGCTTTGCAATGCCCGGGTTAATTCTAAATTAGCCGTAGATGCTGGCCTCTCCCTCACCCACGAAATGTACCAACTGACATGGGAAAATGTCGAAGTGACCCTTCACATAAAACCATGCTGGCTTGACTGTACTAAAATTTTAATGCACAATGTATTCAATTTTAAGGTTCAATACTTTTTCAAAATTTGACACATTACATAGCCCCTCCCCCCCCAAGAGTAAAATCGGGGATTTTACTCTCCCAATTTTGAAGTTGCCTTTCAAATTATTGTTTACATGTCTTGAAGTGGGCCCCTTCACTTCAGAATTAATTAATCTATTCAGACAATCTGCTCCTGCACTGGCACTTCCCTTAATGTAACACAATTGAACTTGATAACTGCTGAAGAAATAATGACCATCTCATTAAACGTCCATTGGTCAATTTAGCTTGGGCCAAATAAGCAAGTGGTTGGTGATCAGTTTCCAAAATAAACTTTTGTCCATACAAATAGTGCTGGAAGTTAGAGATCCCAAAGATAATCACTAGGCATTCAAAATTCAACACATTACAGGTATAAATGAAACAGGTTTATTAATTACTGTACTTACAAAGAATGTCGCTGTACTACCACTCCCAAAGTGGCATATGTTAGAAATTTACTGGAACTGTAGAGCTAATCACAAAAGTCTGGAAGTTGAGTGCTGTCAGGATTACTGTCTGTTACATAGCTGATTGCTTCATCATGGATTTCTGATGCTGCAGGTGGGACATCCGGGTTACTTGAAGTTGAAGCCACAGAATTTTCAGATGTATTGCTCTGATACACATTCTTCTTGGCTATCTTTTTAAACATTTCATCCAAGCTAAGTTGTTTCATGTGTTTTGATCTTTCCCTATGTAACTTTTCATGCATCAAATAAAAATTCATTAGCTCTTGTTCCGTCACAAAGGTACATTGCTTTAGCCCTTTGATGAATTCACCCGGCAACCCAATTAACTTGTCAATAATAAGTCTTTCAGCTACATCTGTTTCATATTCATCACTGTTATTTTCATCAGTTTCATTGCTTTTATCAGGATTCAGAACAATGTCTATAATTTCAGAATCAGTATGACGATAAATAACAGGTATTTCTTCATCGACATTCATCCACTCGGCCAGATTTTCTTCATTAAGCTTACCTGCTGTATCCTTGGCAACAGGTCCTGTAACACTTTTTGCATGCTCATTAAATCCAGCGATATCATTGTCAACATTTTCATCAGGTGAATTTTCAAACATCAAGGCAGGCCGCAACATATGCCAGCCTTTCTTTAGTGTTGACGTTTGTACCTTCTCCTAGCCACAGGCAACAAATCACAGCAAGTCTTTCATATTGAATTCTTTAATAAATGCCTGTACAGACTTGCCAGCATTAACCACATCTAACATATGTTGCACAAAAAGTGAGCGATACTTAGCCTTCAAAGAGCGCAGTATTCCTTGGTCTTGGGGTTGGATCAGTGATGTACAATTTGGTGGTAAATGCACTGTATAAACATTTTTCTTACACAGAAGTTCAGCTTTGGGGTGAGCTGAACAGTTGTCCAGAATAAGTATAATTTTGCAGTCTTCTGACAGGCCTACAGATGTGCAGTGTGCTCTGGCTTCAGGGAGAAACAAAATTTTCAAAACTAACATAATCACGGTGGTAATCCTGCCATTTGATTGGCACAGTATGTTAGTGGGTATAAATTTTAACCCCTTTCAAGGCCCTAGGGCATTTACTTTTTCCTATCACCAGTGGTTTACATATGTGCGTGCCTGCTGCGTTTGAGCATTCTAATATGGTAACTCTATCCTTTGACTGTTTAAATCCTGTGAGCCCTTCTTCGTCCTCCGTTGTCAGCGTCCTTCTAGGTGTGCATCGCTAATATAATGCAGTTTCATCTGCATTATACACCTGCTCAGGACTGAGGTGCTCATCAACCACAAGCTTCTGAAAATCGTCCATTCTCGGCAGCTCCTTCGTGGTCTGTGGACCGTTGTTATCCACACACTTTATGCATGGAAATTCCATGACGCTTCTTGAACCTTTGAAGCCATCCTTCACTACAGTCACACTCATGTTTTAATTTAAGTTCTTAATGAAACAACTGAGCCTGGTCCATTACCATCATGCCCGACAAGTCCACTCCATCACTCCGACGTTGTCGAAACCATTCCATCATCACTCGGTCATGCTCAGTACTCTTACCATCTTTCATAGTTTTCCTAATGTTCATTCGCTTCTTGGAATCACTGTCTTAATAGAATGTCAATATTTTGTCCCTCTGCTTCTTTATATCGTAAACAGTTGATGAACCAATACAATGTGTCACAGCTTTCGCACGGAAACACCACGGTCCAGTTTTTTTAATAGTCCAACTTTATCTTGTATCGATATTGACTGGTGTTTACGCTTGACACCACCACTGACACTTGCATCTTTCTTACAAGTCATAGCTAGGGTTAAATGTACGTAAAATAAGCTAAGAATCACACAAAATACAAGTACCTTCACCAACAGCTCAAGTGTAAACAATCCAAGTGAGTGCGCGCGCCGTCAACTAATTCAGCGGTGTCGGGAATTTCAAGTGCCCTCTCGTAATTTTGTCCGGACTAAAAGAGGTGCCGGACCATCTGTTGCCGGAAAATCGGTCGTTTGCATATATACATATATATATATATATATATATATATATATATATATATATACATCAGACAAGGCTGGTTGCGTGTATGCACACAGGCGCCGCCGCCGAATAATATGTCTGAAATACCCGGCTGGTTGCGTGTGCGAATTTTGGAAAGGCGCCGAAAGGCGCTTAACATTCATCGCACACACAAGAAAAACACCACGCGCCGGGCCTGTGTTTATATATATATATATATATATATATATATATATATATATATATATATATATATATATATATAAAGCTTTGTGGAATTACATCTTGATAAGAAAAAAGACGACACGAGGCATTCTATCTTCTTTGTGTTTTTTCTTATTAATTGAAAGAAAGTGTGGATTTCATGTAAAAACAAAGGTCTTACAAATGAAACAAATGGTGGGGGGGCAGGGCTAGTCTGTTTGATAGTCATCCAAATATTTCAGCTTTGCATTTACTTTAACAGTCATTTAACAACAGTTCATAGGAGACGTTTACTACAGTCTTGCAATTATTCGTAGTTTTGTTTAATATTCTTCAGATATCGTCTGGATTTATATAAGATGATCTAAACATTATGGTGGTATTAATTTGAGTAGAACATATCACAAAGTAATTTTGCAAGGTATTGTTGTTTTTAAATTCAGAATAAGGATGTTTTAGATTCATGATATCTTCCCTCAGTGTATCATAACCTAGAAATATGATAGAAATCTTACTGCCAACGTATCGTCATTTTCACTCAGTGATATCATTTCGTCAAGAGAACATTGATATTGATCTTCCATGAAATCCATTTCAACACTCATTGGCTTCGAATTCAGTTTCAGCACTTATTGGCTTCGAAATCCATTTCAACACGCACTGACTTCTCTACTTAAAAATTAAATCTATTTCAACACTCAATGGCTTCGAAATCAGTTTCAGCATTCATTGGCTTCGAAATCCATTTCAACACTTATTGATTTCGAAATCCATGTCAAGACTCATTGGATTCGAGTTCCATTTCAAAAATCATTTGTCTTCGCTTCTTGGAAATGAAATCCATTGCAATACTTAGTAGCTTCGAAATCCATTTCAACACTCATCGGCTTCGAAATCCATTTCAACACTCATCGGCTTCAAAATCCATTATAACACTCATTGGCGTCAAATCCCATTCCAACACTCATTAGCTTCGAAATCAGCACTCATTCCTTCGCTACATAGAAATAAAATCCAGAGTAAAATCATCAGGCACGTTCTGTAATTGGTTTTACATACATTCCACATGATTGACGAACCACGATTAAATGTATACATTAACTTCAAATTTTGTATCATAGCCGGAGAAGGTGAAGCTACCAGCGTCACTTTCGTTTAACGAAGCTTCTCGAGCGTCGGCGTTTTTCTCCATGTGAGTACAGCAAATGTGAGTACAGCAAATTTGAGTACAGCAAAGTTGGAATGGTAGATTGTCTTTCTTCGAACGTTAGGAATAATTAAATATTACAATGTTAACGTTCCTCCAGCACCACGAAAAAATACACATTTTAAATTCGTTTTAATTAACGGGTTGTGGATTAAAAACAGGTATATATATATATATATATATATATATATATATATATATATATATATATATATATATATATATATATATATATATATATATGAATGGGGCTCTTCCAATATAACAGTACAATAGCAAATCTGTACAGTAATTTCCACATACAGATATAGACACATCGCTTGATTAAGAAAATCAATGTTTTCATCTCCGTCAATGAAAACTTTAAAGCAAATTATGAACTGAATTTCTATTTAAAATTGGATAATTTTGGATCATCTGACTAGCGATTTAAAACTGAACCGAATTAAAATTCGTCAACTATTGCACTCCTACTTCCTACTTAATGTTACTGACATGACACTTCTTTATTAGGTATCAAACTTCCTGAATTTTGTATTCAAATAGGTGAAGCATATTAAATACTGCAGAAACTGGGACTAAACATCTCCAAGGTTTCGGATGGACAAACAGCAACAGGGCACAATAACATCCACTATTAACAGGAAAATAATCATACCTTGATCTATTAAGCAATAAGTACCCTATTAGCTCTATTTTTCTTTCCCAAAATCATAGTTCTTTACCAATTAGTGTGGTTATCACACGACTTAGACACCGAAAAAGATACGTTAGCAGGAAGGTTTGAGTTTCATTACCCAAAACTATTTTAGTCTAACATCATCGGCGGCCATATTGATAGACTTCTGGTTTAATATAGGGTGAATGACAGTTGTAATATATTCTTCAATAAAATATATAAAAAATATCAAAACGAAATTTTAAAAAAAATATTACCAAATAAACACCAGCTGATGGAACAGAAACACGCTTTACGTCACAATTTTACAGAGTTTACTTCAGATTAATGTGTTAATTAACATAATGTGACCTACGGTGACGATTTTGTTGAATAATGACATTATTGTAAACTGATACAAACTGAGATGTATTGCTTCCTGTACACCAAATATCAACAAGTAAAATAATAGATCGTGTTTCATTTTCAAAATTGGTTTTAAGGCAGAATTCAATGAGGTGAATTTACATTGTTTTCTTCTGTACGTTCAGTTTTGGATACATCTCGGCATATTAGAGCCATATGGGTAATTGCCCCTTTAGAAATACAGACCCAGATGTGCCAGCATACACTACCTCTATTGCATGCAGTACTGTCCGTAGAATTTCTAACTGATCCTTATGACCACAGTGACCATTGCAAATAATATAGTCAGTTTCTAAAACAAGGGTATAAGCTGTTGCTTGAGTATTTATCAGGAATCTATTTCTATTTATTTTTCCCCAGGTTACTAGAAAGTCGTTCTTTAATGGACTTTATTTTTCTTTCAATTTCAGATATTTGGCCTGATCTCCATCATTTTTGTCTTTCTCTCCATCATCTCATTTTTGGCGGGAACTCACGAAACCTTTAATTACTTCATCAAAGTTCCGGTCAACAAAAATGGATCTTCTCTGGCGCTAATGAATGAATCATATAGCACAACCAGCATCAAAACCCTAACAGTAAGCGACATAACCCCAATCTCTAGTACTGACTATTTAGAAGTAAAGGCAAAACACCCAGTCTTAGAGATTATTGATAACGTATGCCTAGTTTTCTTTACGATCGAGTACATAGCGCGCCTGGTTACTACACCCCGGAAGTTGAAATTTGTCATTTCCGTTATGAGTATCATCGACCTTCTAGCCTTATTACCAGATTACATAGAACTGATTGTTTATAATATCCGACCGGACGTACGTAACGACACAGTGGCTGTGAACTTCATACAGATTCTCAGAATAATTCGAATACTGAGAATCTTCCGTCTTATACGACATGTACCAGGTCTTTGGATTATGATCTATACCCTAAAAGCAAGCTTTGGTGAACTGGTTTTATTGACAGCCTTCATGATGGTTGGGATGCTAATTTTTGCATCTCTCATGTACTTTGTTGAGGACAGGACTGTATTTACTTCTATCCCGCGTGGCTTCTGGTGGGCTTTAATCACCATGACAACGGTTGGCTATGGCGACATGTATCCGGACACAGCTCTTGGTTATCTGATTGGGTCTTTTGCAGCCTTGTCGGGATTACTTATTTGTGGGTTCTCCGTGCCCATTTTGGTGAATAATTTCGTTATGTATTACACACATGTACAGATGGCCTTGCACGAGGAAAAGAGAGAAAAGAAAAAGAAAAAGATCGAGCAAAAGGAAGTTCGACTTGATGAAAGAACCCACAATTTTCACCTTTGAAACTTCTCATGACCGGAGAGAGTGACAATACTAAGGATAACAAAGATTTTGGAAATACATGTAATACAAATAGCGATTTCAGCGGTGGGAAAATTATATATATATATATATATATATATATATATAGAGTATAGTATATATACATATATATATATATATATATATATATATATATATATATATATTTGATGATGTTTGATTCAAAGGCTGTATAATACATGATGCCTGAAAAATGCAATCCTAGGGTGAACGGAGACATCAATTGCAAACTAATACTGACGTGTTAACAAAACTTAACAGGATCATTATTAACGTCTGGAGAAAACATAATTTAATGTTGTAGGCAAATAAAGACTAGCAGACACTATGGCGAGTTCTCTCTGCAGTCCTCTGACGAGTTCTCTATGCAGTTCTAAAAATATCCTTAATAACAAACGAATTAACGTACAACCCAGAGCCTGCAATTTCAAGATCCAAATAAATCCTAAAATATTACTCGGATGGCAAAATTTTGGGGAAAAAAATGCATTTCGTGCGAAATATTATTAAACAGTGAATGGGCCGGAAAGCTACGTATATTTGGAATGTAGTGAATATGTAGTTAATTTTATGTCAAGGCTACATACCGTTAATTTCATATCAAGGCTACATACCGTTAATTTCATGTCAAGGCTACATACCGTTAATTTCATGTCAAGGCTACATACCGTTAATTTCATATCAAGGCTACATACCGTTAATTTCATGTCAAGGCTACATACCGTTAATTTCATGTCAAGGCTACATACATTTTATTGCCCTAGACATATTACGGTGTCAAGGTGGGGTGCCTTGGGAATGACAGATACCAAATCAAAGTGCTCATGAATTATGCTTAACAATTAAATATGCAATTTACACAATATGAAACTTCAACAGTGAGTATACATTGCTTGTATCTGTTTCACGCCTGTATGTTCTGAGAGAGAGAGAGAGAGAGAGAGAGAGAGAGAGAGAGAGAGAGATGGCATTATATATGGATTTTTATATTAATTAAGTTATCAAGCATGTAACTCACTATTGTTATACGTCATATCTTTGTAGATATAATTGTAATAAAGTATATTTTATACCAACGTAATTGGAATAATTAGCATGTTTATATACCTAAAATGACGAATTCTCATCATTCATTTCATACATTTCTACATATATGCAATTTAGCATCATTAAGTACATGTACCTTCCAAAATCATTTATACATACATATATAGTATGTTACGAAAACATTAATCCATGCATGCATACACGCACATATTTACATGCACATAAATACAAGCATTCAGAACCGCTCCGGTGGCCTACTGGTTAGAGCGTTCGCCTCGGATGCGGGAGGTCGCGGGTTCGAACCCCGGCCGAACCATATAAAAGGTGTATTACAAGATTTATATGTCTGGTTGTGTGAACTGGCTGATGTGTATATCTGTATATGATGGTAGATACGTAGTTAGGTAGGTCAGTATAAAGGATGAAAGGTTATTAAAAATGTAGGTAGTATGTATGCATAGGTACACATGAATTGTTAGGAACATCTCTAACACACAGTTAAGATCGGTAATTTATTGAACAAGTATATATTCATCGTTTTCATTCAATGGTACAGTGGGAAGACAATTTGTTAATATGGCATACATGGTCATAATAATTATCTTCTGATATTGATTTTTATTGTCTTTTTTAGTATATATTCATCGTTTTCATTCAATGGTACAGTGGGAAGACAATTTGTTAATATGGCATACATGGTCATAATAGTTATCTTCTGATATTGATTTTTATTGTCTTTTTCCATTAACCGTGAAGAACTTTGCATCTTATCTTTAACTGGGTTTTTCAGTTTTAGAACGTTATATGCTATCTTTAATTAACTACTGACTGCACATGTGTCCATGTGTAATTTTTAAAGTGATTAAGTCTAAAGAATTTGCACCTTTCTTGATTCAAGATTAAGTTTGATGTGTTTATTATTCAATAAAATTGTTACCAGTGATTTAATTGATCTTATTAATAAATTGCTTAAATAGTTATTATTCATCGTTAGATGCATTCACATCAAAGACAAATAAATAGGGGGCCCCGAGTGGCCGAGTGGTCTAAAGCGCTGATCGTTACGGATCACTGCCATCTCACCTCTGTCTGCGTGAGTTCGAGTCCAAGCTCGGCTAACGTGGGTACGTGAGAAAGCCTGCCAGTAGCTTCTCGTGGGTCGGTGGTTCTTCCCGGGGTTTTCCAGGGTTCTTCCTCCACCATTAATACTGGCCGCCATGTATAGCCTATCTTGTGCTGAAAAATGGCGTTAAACCCTATAACAACAACAACAACAACAAATAAATAGGTTTGCATACTGGTTAATTTTCTGGATTAATGACCGACTTATTTAATATATTTGTCATGTTCTTTCATTGCAAAACAACAAAGATAAATACTATGGATAATGGTGTCGTTTTCTAAAGTCTGCTAAAGCACGTTTAATATAAATATTCATATTTCTTTCATAATGTTACTTGGAACAAACTAGTTTACATTTGTGTTTCATGTGGCCGGGTGTATAGTAGTTGATTCGCAAATACAAGCTACTTCCTTGGCCACTTTTTCCAGACTTTCCCTGCATGTTTTGGAGATCGATCTTTAGCAGAAATTTCAGCATTTAGCAATTCATACTATGAAGAATTCTCATAGTTTGAACAATAAAGTATTTAATCACCCCTCCCCCTCCAACAACCAAATATCGACACAACTCCCCGTCCGCTCAAGAAAAACTCCCCTTCCTAGTCCTTTAATGCTGTTTGATAATGAAAAATAGTGCGACTATTCACATTTTAAAATTGTCCTGACTGTCAAATGTACGGTATATTAGGAGTCTGCTACATTTCCTCCTTCCTGGTATGTTTATGCTGTTTGACAGTGTAGGTCATTTGTGTTATATCTGACCAAAGATGTACTGAGATGTGAATAAAGAGGCTGAAAACGTTTCAATTTTATGATCGAGTGTGGTTATCAATCCCTGCTTGCAGTTAAGTAGTTGTTGAATGAATGCAGCAATTCTATTTATGGATTTTGGGTCAAATTTGAAAAGAACAGGAAGTTCGAACATTCGGATAATTCTGTTTATAAATAGTCCTGATAATCGTCATACTGAATACACATTTTAATTATCAACAGGCCCGGTCCTAGGGCAAGGCAAACGAGGCAACAGCATTGTGCCCCGCGCTTCTCCGCAATGCAATTGTTTGCTTGGGGCCCCGCGCTCATCGCTTGCTGCCTTAGGCCCCGCATGCTGCCTTGGGCCCCGCACATCCTAGAGCCGGGCCTGATTACCAACTATGCAAATATGCATATTTAAATATAATTTTCATAAAAGAATAAAAACTAATAACATATAATATTAATCTGTATTGATCTTATCCTCGTACCAATGCGTACAACAACATTTACACCTTATATCAGCCTTTACTTTAGGTTATCTGAGTATTTAAGTCCATTTATAGATCAAATGGTTTCCATTTTGTTGTTTATTTATTCCATCAATAAAGTTACTGGGTTTAGAAGAAAAAGTATAACTCTCACTACTAAATCTACTACTACTACACGTTGCCACTCCCACACATTGCCACTCCTACACAACACATTGCCACTCCCAAGACTGCTCAATACTATATTTAAAGACAGCTTTGATGTACCATGCCAGGATTTCAGTACAAAACCGAAACCAAGACTAAATTCAATACCTCCAAAATCAGACACTTATATTTATGTCAATGCAATTTAGTTAAAGGGCCAAAATCAGTATACTCTGGACCGGATTTAGGCCTAAGCTAAACGAGCTACATGCCTAGGCCTCGCAGTCTTGAGGGGCCTCTTAAAATGTCAGATTTTTTTACAGCCTTATTCTCTGTTAACACTTACGAAATAGCGCCTCTACAGCTTCCCATAGCTTAGGGCCTCATCATGTCTTAATCTGGCCCTGAGTAAACTTACATTTATGTCATTGCAATATAGTCTATTAGCTAAAGCACCAGTATCAACAAATTCTAAAATGGCGTTGTTTTAATATTATTCACAGGAAAGTTATAAAATGTGAAAAGTTCCGGATCTCATGAGCGGGTTTGCGTAGGATTAAAATGGTTAGTTCCTAATGTGGGCAAAAGCACTGCATTCTGGTAATAATTTCAGATAGAAGCTCAAACTCTGGCCCAAACTCTAAAATTAGATTTAATACTTAGAGAGCAATTAAGCAGTGATAATCCGGGAAGGCTGATAGACTGACCCAAGTAAGAGAAGTCTTAAAATTATAGTCACCGTACAGCCATTATCGTGCTTAGGTGTCGTAAAACGCTACACTCATTAAAGGTCTATTATTCTGGCTTCATTCTATTTACGTTATAGACGGTACAATATTTCGGACGTTAAGCTTGAGGCTGAATTCTTTTATGAAAATGTTTTTAGATTTGGGAGCCTGACATGTCACAGCAAATTGCACATATTTACTTACGTTAAGTTTTAATCATACTATTGGTCTCTTTTACCTGAAGACTTACACTTCTTGTACCTGAAGACTTACACTTCTTGTACCTGAAGTCTTACACTTCTTGTACCTGAAGTCTTACACTTCTTGTACCTGAAGACTTACACTTCTTCTACCTGAAGTCTTACACCTCTTCTTCCTAAAGTCTTACACTTCTTGTAACTGAAGACTTACACTTCATGTACCTGAAGACTTACAATTCTTGTACCTGAAGTCTTACACTTCTTGTACCTGAAGTCTTACACTTTTTGTACCTGAAGTCTTACACTTCTTGTGCCTGAAGTCTTGCACTTCTTGTACCTGAAGACCTACACTTCTTGTGCCTGAAGACTTACACTTCTTGTACCTGAAGACTTACACTTCTTCTACCTGAAGTCTTACACTTCTTGTACCTGAAGACTTACACTTCTTGTACCTGAAGACTTACACATCTTGTACCTGAAGACTTACACTTCTTGTACCTGAAGACTTATACTTCTTGTACCTGAAGTCTTTTCTTGACGCTGGTTGGTCTCAATTGACATATCAAAAATGCAAGGGTACTGTCGGAAGTCTTCTAACACAATTTTATTAATTTTAAGGATTTTATTTAGTAATTCCCATTATGTGAATATATGTTTTCGACTTCAGATGATAAGTAGGACCCGATCTGATTCAAATCCAGATCTACTTATGACAGGCACCAATAAAGGTTGGTGTTCTGCTGACATTTCGAATGTATGAACCACTTGTGATTTGTAACCTATCAGATAAAGCGTTGTATTTTGTGTTTGGGGGAGTTTTCTTTAGAAACGATATATTCCGAATTAAGCTTTTCTACTTTCATTAATGTCGAAACAAAACGTCCACACAACATAACCTCGTAAAGATATCAGTAAGAAAACTCAAAGCATAACTTAGTAAAGATGTTCGTCACGTCAGAGTACATATAACATAAGCTCGTAAATATGTTGGTCAGTGTCCTCAAGTCATAATCTTGTATGGATGCCCGTCAGAGTCTTCACAGCATAACCTCATAAAGATGTACGTGATATTGATTAGATTGCAATACAACTACATTGTACTGTAACTATGTCATATGATAGTTTAAAAGATCCATGGAGTGATTTAGATGAATTTTCCAGCCATCACACAGGAGATATGAAAACTTGCTCCCAAATGTCTATATTAGGACATAATTTTTGAGTAAAAGTATTAAGATTGAAATTTTCTCTAAATTGTATTAAAGGTAATTTTTCATTAAATTATATTGAAAGACATTTTCCACTAAAATATATTGAGATTAATTTTATTTATTTCTGTACTAAAACTGTATACTTTTTTTAATAAAGATTGCGCTTTTACGAGCAAGTGCAAAACCTCTTGTACTATGTTTAATTTTTTAAGATGATTAATGCCACCTTTCTCTTAAAGTGCCACCTCTTATCTTCTATTATAATATTTCGCTATGTTCTACTTGATATTTGTAGTTCCTATCTTTGTTTCCTTGAACAGTAATGCAAAGATTAAACTGAAGATATATTTTCAATTTAAATGTACGTGTCAAATGGAGGTCCATGACTTTTTTCAACATTCTTCTTCTTCCCCCTCTCCTTTTTATTTTTCCTTGATGATTGCTTACGTTTATGTCCAAAACCTTTTTCCACTTTGGAAGGATTTGTGATAATTTCATCGCTGTAATATCCTTGGAAGCATATTAAGAATGACCAGTGTAGCTCTAGCCTGGGTCCCGGATCATACGGTATCAAAGGTACATGAAGGGACCAGTCTTTCATTGCTCGTAATGATGCTTCCGGTTGGACACTATAATCGGAAGATCCTTTCTTTCTCTAGATTCTTCTGTTAGAAATTAGAAAAGCAAAGAAAAAAAATCAATTGTCCCTTTTCTATTTTTAGTTATAATTTTTTAATGTATGGTGCGACCAATTAATTTTAATTTGAAAAGGCTGTTTAATTATTAAACGTCTGCTGTGATATGGTCGACTCTTTCAAGAATAACGTCCAGCATTACGGTAAATTTAGCATAAATCAAGGGGACTGAATGCAGTCAACATTTAAGACAATCGCATTTTCATTGATTTCCGCGATAAATTTCAGGAATTTGATGGAAGTATATTTCAGGAGGGGCGAATTGACATTAAGAACATCATGTTACCTGTAATAACTTTCTTGGGTATAGAGGTAACGAATGTCCGATAACGAGTGACATAAACAACACCTGGGCATGATGTGTATCAGTTTCATCCACGGGGTACAGTCTATCAAGCTTGTCGCTGGATATTGGAAGGCCTACCCAGTCAACGTGCCGGACCCCAGTGTATTTGAAACCAGTCATTTTACCTTGGGGAGCCACCAGAAGGAAAATAATATATATCGCGCAAGGAAGACGAAGGAGCAAATAAAAAAAATGGGGTTTTTTACTTCATACTGGACAATTAGCGAGATTTCAACAACACGCTTTGGTGCAAACCTATGATATCGTCCTGATGTACTTTGATCAATCGTTGGCGTGCAATGATTGATGCTTACCTCGATAATCGGAGGAGGCAAGGCATTCGTTACGCACAATAAGTTTTTCATGTTCGTAAATGCAGAAATTGCCAGTGCTAACGACGTGTCAACGTCGATAACTAATTACAACGACGCGATCACAAAGACCAGAGGTAGAGTAAAATTAAGTCCTCAGGGAGTAGCCATTACATGATTCTGTCTGACTTGGAGCTTAAATTACGACGAGCCTCAATCTAATATTAAATTGATATTTTTAATCTGTTTGATCATCGCAAAATTGACTGTTTAATTAATATATTTATTCTGATAGACAATTTTAATTTGGATTAACTTTATAACTACTCATTCATTCTCATCTTGACAAGTACTGTGTACCGCTTGCAAAACTTTTTTTATGGCAGCTGTATTTGGAGCGTTATATCACAAATTGGAATTCTTACGACAAAAGAGAAACTTAAGGGGGCAGACGATATGGCTCTGCAGCATACAGCGTCGATTCCATTGCAGAGCCACGTTTAAGACAAGTGATCAGCTAAAGTGGTATCGGCTCTTGCATGATAGAGTTGTTCGTGCCCTCATACCCTATTGACGGACGGATTGACATTCCTCCCTGTCATGGCTCATCTATCACATGCCTAACTCCGATAATGTTTTCTTTTTTGTCTAATTTTTTGGTCACTTAAGAATATAGAAGTTGTTTCCCATTCATAGTTCAGGTAGTTCATTTTATAATATGCTCAATATTACATTCATAACAATTGCATAATTTTACATTAGGAAATGGGAAGAAATAAATTTCGTTGCACTGAACAACCGTCGCTATCATCTAAAAACTTTGCAGTGATACAACGTCATGGCGATAGTGATCAAATATCAGATGCTCCAACGTCGGTGGGATTACCGAGATGGGCGCTAATGCTGAATAATGCTTGTTACGGGGTAAGGAAGGGTGGCGCTGAGGATAACAAAGGTGGCGGTATCCCGAAAAAATTTGGGATCCACTGGGATAGAGTATTATGCATAGCAAAAGTACACCGCAGTGAATAGGTGTTTGCAAGCCAGTAGTGTGCGAACAAGGTGCACAACCAACCACTTATATGATTCCTTCAATGTAGGACATATTTAAGCACCAAGTCGCCAAGGTATCATTTTATATTGCAAGAGACATTGGTTCTTAACCTTGATTACATCATGCAGTCATTGACGAATAAAGGCAGTGATGATTACGATTGCCTCTTTCTGTGGTTATTTCGGACGTATACTAAGGGCAAAGTAGTTTTATATTTTTAGCTTGAGCAAAGCATTTTGTCATTAGTGCCCTGTTTAGATGCATATTTAAAATTTTTAACGACGCCTCCTTAAATTTATCATTTTTAACATGCCTGGTGTTTGTTGCACTTCTCTACTGTATCATGATTTCAAATAAGTTCTGTTTTGTAACTCTTTTTGTGGTCTTCGTCGAACATGTTGTCCATTTTTAGTTACAGCATGCTGCCTAATAAAAAAATCTTCTGCTTTATTATTTACGTGTGGTTTCTACGCGTTCAGCTGGAAAGATTTCAGCTATCAGACACACCTTCCGTTTACTCGACGTATACATATACAACGTGTTTATATGTGTTTTGTATGGGTTACGCGCCATCGTCAGTTATACTTGGCGCTCTTAATCCTTTTGGATTATTTAATCGGCAATACACGTGATTGTCACGTTGTGTGAGAAAATTTGTTAACAATTGTCACGTTGTGTGAGAAAATTTGTTAACAATTGTCACGTTGTGTGAGAAAATTTGTTAACAATTCCTGCTCGTGTTTATAAATGTCTTCTGGTAGAATTCGTAATTCAAAGTACTTTGGGTAAAGTCAATATGTGTTATATAATATTACGACTTTAGACCGATTCTGACACAAAGAAAGGACCTGTCCGTGAATTAGCCATTGCGTTAACTTCAATTTCGCGGTTACTTCCGTTTTGAAGAACTTGCCGCGGGGCAAGAAACTCTTTTCTTTGCAGTTAGCAGCGATATCACCGGCCGGCTTAGGCTTGGAGGCCGGAAACCCGTCATTGTAACGCCTCAGTGATACCACCCCAGACCGTTTTCAAACAGACCACCGGTATCCAATCAGAAATAAGATGATCGAATTTTGGGCTGGTTTCTCACTCAGCCAGACATTCTTCTGTTTAATCTATTGTGAAAGAATCAGTGCACGTCTGGACATTGGCGGGAGCAGATCGTAGGAAGTTGGAGGCTAGACTGCGCTCCTAGTGCCGAAGTTGTGCGCTCATTAATAGAGCGGGAAATTAGTTCTAGGAACTTCGGACGAGATTGGAACAAAGGCTTCTGAGGAAGCTTTCCGGGTGGGAACGGACTCCACCCGCAGATTAGCGAGGAGAAGACGTGGAGAGCACGTAGAAATAGGCAGTTGTGCGAGGAAGGAGGGCCGGAGACGGAAACGAGGGTACCGGAAGTACTGACAAGGAGGCCGAGAGAACGGAAACGATGGTACCGGAAGTACTGACAAGGAGAGCCAGGAAAGGAATACAAGGCGGAAGTTACAGATGGGTAACATAGAAGGGACACGGGAAGGAAACCCTCTCACCTTTAAATTCGCGGGATGAACTAATTGGCAATACGGATACGTCGTAGATTGATTGGAAGCAATTGGATTGAAAAATTGTCCTGTAATAGTGAAATACCGTGATATAGTTTATTAAATTGTTATACATTTCACCTTATTAAAATTTTATATTTTAACACCTAGACTGTCGGCTTTGCTGACTGGGGGCTCGGAGCTATTTAACCTTTAAATTGTCCTTCGTTCTGAAGGGTTATTAATAATTCCGTAGGCCGGAGGGGGGTACGTAACAGTGATCTATGCAGCATACATTCCCTTAATTTTTTCCCGTTTTTTTCTTTAAATAAAAGCGAAATTCAGTGTTTTCAAACAACAGAGGACACACATTTGATCGTTATTTTTCTTTAACATTCTAGTGAGGTAAGAAGGTTTCCTTTTATTTAACCATGGTAAGTCCTATGGTTTCACTTTCAGGGGAATCATTCTCAAAATATTAGCAGCATAGGTCCCCTTAAATATATAATTTGTCTGAATATTCGGTTATCACGTTAGTTGCAGAAATACGTTTGCTCATAGATGTGACTAGTGTGTCATCGAGCTATGATTTTGCATTTTGTGCCCGGAACATGTGCGTTGCTTCTTGATACCACTTAAAGGATTCGTGGTACTAATTATATGAACTATAAGAAAAAAATGAGAACCAGTCTAGAAATGGGTGAACAAAAATAGAATATACAAACCTGGAGGGACATGGTTGGTTGATAATGAAAAGTAACTTTAAAGTTAAAGGAATATTTTATAGCTTATCCTAATCGCAACTTAAATAAAATAGAAGCAATATTCTACTGATGGAATTTCAGTCCTTTTTGCAGACTTGACCTTGGAACACTTAATACTGAAATTAGTATCCTCTTTCTATTTGAAAACATACCTGTTGATCAAAATAATGCCGCCTCTAATGTGGTTTTATGCACAAAAAAGCTTGCATCAAAGATGAATATGCTGAGAAATATTGGTATGATAATGGGCATTTAGAAATTTGAAGTTACTGATTTTTTTAAAGATCCTGATATTTGGATAGGTTTACTATGGGAGCTGAATTAGTACAGTGTGTCATATACACGTAGCTTTTCTTCGTATTTATCAGTGATATATATTATATCCAGTTTTGCGTACTTAAAGCTGGTTAAGCTGGATTGCTAGTTTGGCAAGTCTTCAAACCACAAAACATTCCGGGTTAAAACATTCAAAGAGACGGAAGGTATATGACAATGTCAACAGTACCTTATCAAGTATTTCACACGAGGAACAAGGCTGAGGATATGCTATCCATATGTCCACTGAAAGACACATTCTTAGTGCATCTGAGCCCAAAGTTTTACCATTTAATTAAATTTTAATTTCATTAGAATTTCGTACTCACATATAAACTATTTCGACCTATATTTATATAGACTCAAATAGTAGACGATTACCATCTTGTTCCAGGATAACCTCTGAATATCAACATGTTATCTTGAATATACCCAGAAACAAAAACGAGAAACCATATTTATGTATATTTAATTTGTATTGTGTATTTGACCTTTGCCGGTGATTTAGAGTAATATCTACCTGACTTTTGTAATGATTCTAATTAGCAAACAAAATGTTAACTTCGATTTGAACTTTAGACATGGGCTTTACCTTGAAGCTTCTATTATGTCATAGGTCAAGTGAAATTAGTATATGTACGATGTTTTAAACAATTGTTCATTCCTGTTTAATATCAGTCTTAGGGAATCTATGATAAAAGATTATAGTTGTGTTCACATATAATGTGTGAGCAGTTGATTGTTTAAATTATTCCTTCGAATAACAAAGTGCTCATTGACTTTTCGGACAAAACCATTACTTTCGGATTATTGAGAACTCATTCAAGGACCTGCTGGATTATATCATTGTGGTACATCAGGATGTTAAAAACTATTGGAATTCATTCGGAAAGTTCGATATTTGTGAACATTTTGGTAAGAAATTTATAATTACTTGGGGGTTGAATTCGCCATAATGTAAGTGTCTTCTGAATTTCCGCTTCATGTTCTAGGAACATATTGTCTGTTGATTTTGAAAAACTTGTTGGTATCGTTTCCTTCTGTTAGATAGTTTAAGGCCATAGTCGTGACACTATAAACTTGATTTATATACAAATATATTGCTTTCTGCGTGTAAAATCTTCGTAAGTCAAGACTATATGCATTTGTTATTTAGCTGTTAAGATGATGATTATAAAACTAACATAGTGAATCTTCGCTAGCCAAGGTTCCGATGTGTTAACCCATTCTACACATGGGCAGATGGATCAGATATTTCAGTGCTTGTGCTAGAGACATCTATTATATCTCATAGTTGCCTCTTTGAATATGTAATGCCAAGTAACCAACAGCGTACAATGGCGGTGCTTTGTACATAGGTCGAAAATGGTAGAGGCAATTGACAACAGGATACCTTGTAAGTTTAATATCGTTAGTATCACAATGTACCCGAGAGAAGCCATGACAGGTGTATTTGAGGGAAGCCATGAAAGGTGTATTTGAGGGAAAGGATGTATTTGTACAAACACAGACCGGCAGTAGAAAATTGCTTATTTATCAGTCCATTCCTGTTGTGTGCTTATAAAATGATGACGTTTCCATATAATCTGCTTAAGGTGGCGCCCTACAGTTTTGAATTTTGCATAGAGATAGAGTTTTAAAGAAAAAAAATTTCCTCGATTTTCATCACTGGTTATACTAGATATTTAAAAACAATTCCTTGTATCTCTTATGCATTGGTTAAATAAATTTTAGTTCCTTTCATTTTGGTGTATGAATATTGATTATACAGAATACAGGTTGGCCTTACTTCGGATGTGCACCTGTCAAAAAACTACTGGCTCCGCCTGGTCATTTTCACTTCCTGGACTTCAGAGGTAAATCGTAAAGAAAAGAGCTGATAACATTTTCATTCTCTTTCTATATTTAGTAAATCATTTACTGCACGTTTAGAAGCTGGTATTGTCTACTGTGGCAAAATTCATTCTCCCTACAGTAATAGCAGCAGGCAGAGTGAACCCTACGACTTTTTTCCTGACCTTATTTTACAAAAATAAAGGTTCCTACAGGGGCTGAAAAAAAATAAGGTCAATAACTCTAAACCGAACCTTCATGAGGATATGAAAATCGCATTTTAGTTTTTATTGTATTTTAAGTCTTTATTTTTACTTCTACTAATAATAATAATAATGGCTCCGCTAAACGCTCCGCCATCATTATTATTATTATTAGTAGAAGTAAAAATAAAGGACAACTAAAACCACCAATGAAAACTAAGACATTTTTTTGAGAACAGACAGTTACTTTTGTTATTTTATTTTTGACTTTTTTGTTTTTATTTTTATAATGCGTTTAGTTTACTTACCAGGTCAATTAATTTTTGTTGTTTTTCACCCTGCTGTTGCTATAAATTAAACAGCCAGTATAAATATTATTAATAATGGTCGTTATTGGAGAACCACATTCAGCTAGATTAGCTCGAGAGCGATTAGAGGCAATTAAAAAATATTTACCCGTCCGTGATTTAGTCAAGCAACAACTACAATCACGTCAGGAATCTCAAGTCGAATTTGAAGAGGATACAAAACAATTATTTAAACCGATTGTCGAACCAACAAAGAAAATTGCTACAGCAACTGAGGCAACACAACGAGCTCTTGAAACATTACCTGCTGGTATTGCTGGTCGTATTCAAGCGGCTCAACCTGGGGCTCAACCACAACCACAACCACAACAACCAAAAACCAGAATTAAGATAATAGATAAATTTACACCTGAAGGTATTGCTGCTATCAAGGACAAAGACCAATTACTTGATATTGCCGCATTTGGATATTATGAAAGACAAAAATATGTAAAACCAGAACATGTCAAATCTCTGAGCACTGCCAATTGCATTAAGGATGTATATCGCATATATACTGGTATTCCAGAAATTAGATCTAATGAAGCTATTAAAGATTTTAATGAATTTGATGAGGCTGTACATAAACATATAAAAGAAAAAGCTAAACAAGTAAAACGACCATCACCACAACGATTACCAAAACAGTTATCATCATCACCACAACGATCACCACAACAATTACAATTTGAATCACCACAATCCCCACAATTACAACTAATGGAAGAAATAAAACAAGAAAAACTAGAACAAGATAAACATTTAGAAAGAATGATGAAACAATTGCAATCGCCACGACAATCAGTTAGAACAACAGAGGAAGAAGAATCACGGAGGGGGGGGGGGAATCTGAAATTAAAACTGCAGGTGGATTTACTAATCAGAGAAGTGGTCTTATTACCTGTCCTAATAACGTCCTTGCCGATGTTGATCAATTAGAAATCCTCATCGGAGGAAAACGAGCTGGTAATAATTCTCCAGAAATAATTAATGAAGTAGCAGATATTTGCAGACGATTATTTACAGGCGGTATCATGGACGTTGATGTTTATCGGTCTCTTATTAACGAAATTGCCGATGACTACTACAGTGACTGAGTACGTAATTAAATACAATTACTATAATAAAATGATCGTACATAGTACTCAACGTGGACCAACCATGGTCAGGGTAATAAACTCACGATTACCGGTGTACAAAACAACCTACGGAGATGGACTAGGTGATGTTGTTCAGGGTCTATTTAGAAGGATAGCCCCAAAAGCAATACCGATCGCAAAGCAACTGGGAATGAAAGCTATTGATGTTGTTCGTGAAAAAGGTATTGGTGCTATGGGTAATCTCGCTGGTAAAGCATTTTCAGCGATCAAAGATAGACTAGCACGATTAATACGACGAAAACCTCAACCACCAGTAAAATTACCTAGTACTGAAGTAATGCCTGCAAATGTCAGTAAAATAATAAATCAAGTTGCTAATCAAAAACTATCAGAGTTGGCTGATGTACCAATGTCAGAAAAAGAAAAAAATATAACCGCTAGTCTGATAGCAGGAAGTGGTCTCACTTCCCGAAGTGGTCTTCGTTTTAGACGATAATAAATATAATAAAGATGTTCAAGCGCATATCTGATCCCGCATTCGACATGGACGCACCAGTACTCAAAGATGAGTCTGTGCGTGATTATCAATATTATTCTTATGACGCTCGAATTCCAGATCAGCGTGGACGAATTGAACTACAAGTTCAGGATACAAGTTGGTATTTCTTACCCGCTGAGGCTTTTATTGAAGTAGAAGGTGAAATTTTAAATAACGCAGCTCCTGCAGCACCAGTAGCATATGGAGCTGAAGTTAGGGTTGGTTTTGTTAATAATGGCATCATGGCGTTGTTTGACAGCGCAACGTACATGATTGACGGAAAAAATATTGAATCAATTCAGAAAGACGTTGACGTTGCAACGACAATACTTGGCCTTGCAAGATACAGCGACGATTATTCAAGATCAGCTGGTCCATCAATGATGTTTGTCAAGGATACTTCTGACCATCCTGACAACAGACAATATAATATAAGACGACCAAGAAATAATGCCGACAACGCTGACGCTGACGTGTGGCCTGTGGTTCATGGTGCTAATCCAGAATTTAACTTAGGATTTGCAGCACGTCGATCAATGTTAAAAGATGACAGGAGAGCATTTTCATGTGTAATTCCACTTTCACACATATTTGGATTCTGTAGAAACGTCAGAAAGGTTATTTTTGGAGCCAAACATACGGTTATACTTGTACGAAAAGCAACCGACGATGATGCAATCTGGCGACCTGGTGCAGTTGATGCTGGTAGAGTAATTCTGACAAAATTTTCATTATGGATGCCAGTAATGACTCCATCAATAACTGAAGAAGATCGGTTATTCTCTTTCATGGGCAGCGGCGGTAAATCATTGTTATCGTGGTTGACAATGACCACAGATGCTATCCAGAGTAATATTAACGGTTTATTTACATGGCAAATAGCGTCACAGCAAGGTGTTTCTGCACCAAGACATATATTTATTGCGCTTCAGAATGCTGCACGAGTAAACGATCAAGATGAAAGTATTATGATATTTGACAAACTTGGTGTTTCCGAGGTTTCTTTAAGGATAAATGGACATCAAGAACCATCCGAAGATATATTATTGAATTTCGAGCAAAATCATGTAGCACGTGCATATCATCGATTAATGACGTTCATGGGCCGTGATCAAAATATTGATACTGGTTTACAAATATCACAACTGGATTTTACAACCCTATATCCGATTTATTACTTTTCGCTCGAACATTTAGATTTAACCAGACAGTCAGTAGTCGATATACATTTTCGAGCTCATGTTAATAGAGATATTGAAGCTGTCCCTAATTACAGAGCAATTGCTGTCATACTCAGCGATAAATCAATGTTACTTGAAGGTGTTGGTGGACGAATGAGAGTTGTTGATGCTCCAGTAGAAAACATGTAATTAGATCGTTTATGAATATTATAATGTCACATAATCACGTTAGTGTTAGTCTGACTCCTGGTCAGATTAAAAGGATACAATCAGCATCAAAACATGACTGTGGATTAAAAATATTGCTAAAGAAAGTGCAGATGAGCGGTTCAAATAAATTATCTCTTACAGAACGTCAGCTCAGGCATTTCAATGAAGCTAAAAAATCAAATAAAGGTATAAAACTTAATCTTTCTGCGGGTGCCATTAAAGACATCATTAAGACGGGTGGTATATTTTCACTTCTTGCAGCTATACCAGCATTAATTGCCGCTGCAGCCCCAGCTGTTGCAAAAGCAGCTGCATTAGGCGCTGTTGGAACCGCTGCTGGAATGGCATTAAAGAAAGCAACCGGACAGGGAATAAGAAGAACATCCAAAAAAAAGGGAAGGGGTCTAAGATTGCCAGGGACTCCACATTCGTGGTACGGAAAAGGCCTGAGATTACCAGGGACAGTTTACTGATATCTCCTATGTCCAATTTTGATTTACTAGATGCTGCTAAAAAATTGAAAATAAAAAATTTTAGAGGAGTTTTCATGAGAGATCAATTACCAAAAAAACCAAACAATATTGAAACCGGTATTATTAATCTCCATAAAAACTCTGGTCCAGGCACACACTGGGTTGGATATGCAATTGATCCACGTGGAATTATTTATTTTAATTCATATGGACTAGCTCCACCAAAAGAATTCTTAAAGTATATTAGCGGCGATCAAAGTACTCCAATATGGTATTCAACGTTACCAACACAAACATTAACTGATCCACCAATATGTGGTCGAGAAGTACTTAATGTACTTGATGCTCTATCAGAATCAACAAAACCACCTCACAAAGGTGTGCATGAATATGCTACGTTGTCACATTTAAACAGACATTAGTAAATATAATGGTAGATATTTACGGAAGATCTTCTCGTGGTAAAGCTCAGCAGCAAGCTGATTTATCTAAATACGCAACTTTCGATCAGCTCAGAAATGAGATTGATGATTTATTAAACATAACCAGTGTGGATCAAAATGAAGTAGTTGTTTTTCAGGATAAGGAAGGACGATTAAAAACTAGTAATATACAACTGCCAGATGTACTTACACGAGTTCCTAATGCGGTTGTTAATAATATAGTTACTTTTACTGATCAGGGTAAAATACAAGATTCCGGTAAGTCAGTCTGCGGTTATATTAAGAAAGCTGGTGATTCGTTCACGGATATCATTATCATGAATCAAAATAAAATTATAGACCTTGGAAACCCAGTCGCAGATACAGACGCTGCAACAAACAAATATGTCGACGATCAAGAATCTAAGCACGTATTAGTCAACGGCGGTATAATGCGTGCATTTCTCAACATGAATAATAATGGTATTAACAATCTTAGAACACCAGAATCTGATTTTGATGCTGCGACGAAGAAATACGTCGATGGTAAGGAAATTCCTCTAAAAAAAATAAATGACGAAATGACTACACTCAGTAATACTTTTTCCAGACATGTAGAAACGTTCTTAAATTTTCGTAGAAATATAGACAAAACCATTAAAGATGTTTTGGGGGAACAACCAACCGTTGAAATAAAATTAGCCGACGTTGACATGAAACTCAATGATATTGTCAGTGGAATACCTAATATTGTTCAAAAAACTAATCTGATTAAATTTCCACACGGACAAATTAAAAATATCGTGTACACAGTAGCATCAGGATTAACAACATGGTCACAGCAAAATAACACTATCAAATATACCGCGGAGGTTACTGGTGTTTATAGACTGTCTATCTTCAGCTCTGCAAAGTTTAAAATTTATACTACAACATTTCCGTGGCGTCATTCAACAGATGCTTTTTCTGGAGTTGTATCTATAGTGTTAAATAAAGATGCTGAAGAAATATTTTTACTGGAAGCAGATGATCAAACAATAAGCGCAACGTCTTATTGGTGGTGTTTGGAATTTGTAGCTGAAACACCACAGTTAGTCACTTAATATAACAATAATGGATCAAAACCAAAGACCTAAGTCCTACATCGACGTTCAACGTTACAGATACAATCAAGTATATGAACGTCTGACTAAACTAAAGGATTTTATTGATTATTATAACATAAAAATAAAAAAATACAAAAGGCGTATAGTTGTCATCGATGTAGTTGTTTACTCGGTTTCTGCTGTTATTGCTGGAACAGGATTATTATTATCAACATTGACGATGACAGCACCTGCTGTTGTAACCATCGTTGTTTCAGCATCAACGACTATTGCTGGTGTTCTCGGTATTATAGCTAAAACGATAGATACTTGTACAAATGCTAAATTGCACGATTATATGATTAAATTACATACAGTGGCAGAGGCATGCTGTAAACTATCTTTGTACATTTCTTCATGCGTCAGTGATGGTGAAATATCCGATACTGAATTTGCGATGATGATGAAAACCTATGATGACGCGTTTAAGGTGATCGCTAATGATTTTAACGAATTAAATAATAACGATAATAATAATGACAGACAGGGAGTTACTTCAGCAGATCGTCGCTAATACGACTCCGTCAAAAACTACTATGATATCGTTAAGTTCGACCAATCCTGAATTTAGTGTCAATTTTCCAACGTCAATTCCAGCAAAGGAAATAGCATTAGCACAACTGCGAGTTTATTATAGCTGGCCAAACATTAGATCAAAACCATTTGGTGGACTACAGCCAAATAATTCATTAGTATTTGCTAATAAGAATAAGCCTGATGAAACTCCTGATTGGCAAGTAGTTGCTATTCCAACGGGTAGTTATCAAATAGAACAGGTTAATGATGAGTTCCAACGCAGAATTAAATCTATTACAGGAAAAGAATCCCAAATAGCAATTACTGTTTACGAACCAACATTATCGGCGGTGATTGAAATAAATTCCCCTGATTATTCCGTAGATATTTATCAAAGTTCGATTAGATCAGTATTAGGATGGCCTGATGTACCACCAGTTTATGAAGGACCACCAGAACCACAACGATCTGATTTCGTCGTAGATGTTGAAAAATTTATAAAACTTCCAGAATATCGAAAAACTTATCCATTTATAGAGATTCCGGATTCATATCGTGGTTATGCACAGTATACTCATTTTATAGATTTCGTTTGGGGTAAAGGTACAACAAGAATAGCAACAATTAATGTTAAAGAAATTAACTCAAAATCAAAACCAATTAAATCTGAACATGAACGTGTACTTAATGATCTAAGAAATTTATTTTCCAGCATCAGCACTTCCTACAACGATGACTTAAAAAATCAAATAATTGAAACAATACAACATTTGAATCAAGTTGCATCAGACTTAGAATATGTAAATAAGGCTATCGTTCACAGAGAAAAAACATTAAACGTACCGGCAGATAGATTTCTTAATACTTATATAGTTAATGAAGACGGTCCTATTCAGCGTGTAAGTTATAAACGTTTATTTAAAACAGTATTTCTTAAATATTATGGAATTACAGAAGAACAGCTACCAACATTTGTAATTCCGGGATTTAACTCAGAGGAGCTAAAGAAATCAGTTAATGATCTTATTGATGAACACTTTAAAAGAATATGTGATTCATGGAAAAAATTAATACCTACACCAACTATTCTTAAATATAATAATGATCCACATGGTGGAGGCCGCCATATCTCACCTGGTATTGTTAATATAACATCAACGATCGCGGTCAATCTAGTATGTGACGTAATTGATGACAGCTATCAAGTAGATCTTTCAAAGTCTAACCAGGCTCAACAAGGGTATATATTATATGCATTTAGTCCTCAAGTACCGCCCGGGTGGTTAATTATATCTGAGCCAATTAATCCAATTTATCTACGTGTACATAATCCATTATTGTCAAGAATAAATTTCAAACTTACTGACCAGACAGGATACATTTTGGATCTACGAGGAGAATCACTTAATATTAATCTATATATACGCTCGTAGAACGTCTGAGTAAATAATCAGGGGGAAAAAAATAATCTGATTCTGAAATAATCTGATGGGTAGTTTATTAATCAAAATTAATAAAATCTGAATAATAATCAATTCCTATGATTAAAGCAATTGTATATATAATAAAGCGAGATAACTCTGCTATCTCTCTCTCTGCGGAGTAAATTGAACGATTATTTCCCTTACTACTCCGTTCGATTTACAGACAACGAATATATTTTGTTTTTCGTTAATTATTTGGTGATTTATTTGTTTTCTGTAAGCAATTAGCTGTTAGTAAATCAGTAATTTGTAATAGAAAAGGATATTTATGCACCTTTTGACTCTGATGACTTTAAATTCACGTCCTTAAATTCACGTCGGTTTATACGAGTGCGTAGAGTTATTTTTAGCTCTAACACATGTATTTTGACCTTAACGAACGATAACTCATACGTGCAATTATTTTATGAATTTTGAAAAATTGAAGTAAATTCACGCTACAGTTCTACATTCTATTAGTAAGACAAGTTCTGTGAGACAGCGCAAATATTTTATATATTTAAATTTAACTGTATTATTGATAAGAGAGCGGTGGCTGAAGTGGTAAGGCGTTTAGACGTAGATCGAAGTTGTGCAGACTCTCGTGTGTTCGAGTCTCCAAAAATGCTAAAGATATTTTATCTTGCATTTGGCGACGGATGCTATTTATAATTGGGGGTACGAAACCCAACAGAAAAATAATACAACTTTCCCACCATGTAACCACGTGGTGGGTGTAATTTTGCACTCCCCGGGGTTTTATATGGGGGGAGAGTTGTATAAAATCTGTTGGACGTAGATAAATCCCCCCCCCCCCGTTGTATTCCGTCTATAGTTAAGTTTATGTTTGTGCCGTCTGCAAAAATCAAAATCATCACCATTTGTATATATTCCATGTTCATACAATCATATGTCATTAGTATAAGTTTATATGTAACCTCTGATCCTGCTAGGATGTCATATGGCAACCTAGGGGGTCACATGGGGTTTGTGCTGTCCTTAGAATTAAGTTCTTAGAGATAAGTTTATGTTTGTGCCGTCTGCAAAAGTCAAAATCATCACCATTTGTATATATTCCATGTTCATACAATCATATGTCATTAGGATAAGTTTATATGTAACCTCTGATCCTGCTAGGATGTTATATGGCAACCTAGGGGGTCACATGGGGTTGAGTCTGTATAAATGTGTTTCGTCTAATTTCGAATATCCTCTGAGCTTTCTAGGATGTTGTTTGACAACTTAGGAGTTCACATGGGGATAAATTGTGTCTGTTTCGTCTTTCGAATTTCCTCTGATCCTGCTAGGATGTCATATGGCAACCTAGGGGGTCACATGGGGATTAATTCAAATGCCCCTGAACTTGCTAGCATGTCATATGGCAAGCTAGGAGTTCATATGGGGTTGTGTTGTGATTATATGTTTTGTAAATATTTTTTTATTTTAAAGAAATATTTATATATATAATGAACCAAGAAAACATTAATGATATTATTTCTGCTATTAAAAAATTAAAACATAACGGAATAAATCTCTCTGATAATCTTGATCCTGAAAAAATATTATGTGATTATGAAATATTAAAACAACGAAAAATCGACAATAAATACACATTACCACCCAATTATAAATTCGTAAAATTAATCTATCAGTCTATGCTAGAATCCTTGGCAATGGTAAATGAAAAACAGGTAAAGCTATTTGCGCCTCTTGCACGTTCGATCGAAAATATTAGATCCGAACTATCTCGTGAATACGAGAAAAAGAAGATTGTGGACAATCGTGTAATGCAATTAAGGAAAATTATGCTATTTGATTCTGACAAAAATGAGAGTGACACTGAGAGCGACGGTGAAGGTACCCATGGCAAAATATAGAGTCGAACTATATACAGTATAAAAAAAATATTTATTTATTAAGAGTACAGAGTTAGATATATTCAAATATTATCGACTGATCATATTTTATTGAATATGCAGATTTGTATATTTTATTTGCGACATGTTGTACTGATTGTGGATGTATGCTAACATATTTGGCACTGCATCTATTGATGGAAAAGGTATTTCTTGACCTGTTTCTGTATTTATGGATTTAATAGATCTTCTTGCAAACTTTTTACATTTTCCAGTAT
>JAECUM010095566.1:0-77834 GCA_016617855.1 Megalonaias nervosa
CATATGGTTAAGTACAGGAATAAAAAACACAACAAAACGACCATAGTGGGATATAAACAAGTCTCTGTACAACATTTTTTGTGATCAAGAGGTGAAATCGTAGGAGTAGTGTGTAATGTTCTGAGAGTCTGTACATTCCTTGGTTCAGTCACACAAGGGTCCTCCCGAAATGGTCTTTCAGGAATGTCAATGACAGTCCTGTCTTGAAGAGAGTGGTTTTCCTCAGTGACAGACTGTTCTTCTGGTATGGACACTAACACAGGTTTAAAAGTGACTTTTTTCACGGTACGTTTTAATGTTTTAGGATGACAAATCTTGGGCATAGTGTGCCACTTCTTTAGCCCAAGCCTCAAACCCCAAACGTTTCCAGTCACGTACATCTGTCCAGTGAGGGTGCAAGTCACAAGCTACACACACGTCGTCGTACACATCTTCAGTACCTAAAAGTTGACGAATCTTGTTTTCCCGTAGAGGTTGAGAAGTATCCAAATGAAAGCTCAAAGCTTTGAGCAGAATGAGTCTCTCGTGGACATTTAAAGGGATCACTTTCATATTTTGTTTTGGAGTAATAGGTACTGTTCGTAAAGAGTCCACAAAGAATCAGCTGGTAAACGAAATCCAAGAAAGCAAGTCACTAAGACACACACTACACGTCGACCCCAATTCAATGGAGACAGTTCTCGTAATAGGTGTTGGTAATCCTCTACCGTTTGAATACTGTCATTGATTTCCTTCCACGGAATCTGTTGTATCACGAATGATAAAGGTCGTGGCATGGTAGAACGTTTTTATACCCTCTTTTTTCGGCTGCTATAGGTGTACTTTTTGCACAGAAGTGGTCGTATTCCGTCGGCGTATTCAAAATATTTAGTCACTAACTTGCACATCACACGTCGTTCAGAAGTTTCCTCTTCAAGTAAGTTTACATTGTGTACAAGATTTTGGTAACCCTCTAACTCTTCTTCTGGAATTCGATGCAGTAAGTGTACCTGGTAGTAAAAATAATCACTATCAACAACACAATCTTCTTGCTCACGAGTAGTTGATCAATGTCTGACCACTGGAACACTTTCATCAGAATCAATCCTCTTATAGCATTTAGGTACCAGTGGTTCCAACATCGGTGACGTAACGGATGCAATGATTCTTTTCTTTTCACTTGTATTTTGACGAACTCACGGTAAATGCGTTCTCTCAATTCCACAGGCAAAGCACGAATGTTCCCTTGTAAAGTATCCATAACCATGTCAGTCAAACACTTCTCCTAGAGCGAAAGTAATGAACGTAGTGGGTAATTTCTGACCACTGCCATTCCAGGAAACGGTCAAGAATGTCAATAAAATCTTCAAATGTAAATGGTCTAAAGCGAAATAGTAGAACGAACGCACACTTGATCCAGACAAATCGGACTTGTTTGTTGACTTTGGTCAATTTCCTCTTATGAATTTCTCGACACAAATGTTCTACAGTCACTAATTGGGATTTGACTCTGGCAAGTCCCTGCCATATGTCCTTGTAGATCTTCTCTTGCAATTCGTTTGGTAATCTTTGAAGATTATTTTTTACATCGGGTTTAAATACTTGTCTAGGGATTGTCCAACGTTGGACTCCTAACTCCGTAGCTAGCTTTTACACAACATGGTAGGGTCACTTCAATGACGAGGTCCCACTAAAGGCAGGTAGTGACACTCTGGAGACCATCGAGCATGTTCCAGGTAAGCGCAAATCTTTCTTCTCCCATTCGTGAAGTGAGACACCGCAACTGAAGCACTTGACTTTATCTCCTTCGCCCAAGTAGATAAATCCAGCTCTGGCTAATTCTTCGGGGGTAGGTCCTCCTAGATATTTTGGCCATTTTCCTTGGAAGGTTTGCAATCGACTTTCAAAATCACAGTATTCTGGCAAACGCACAGGGAACGAATATTCGTCTTTCACAGGTTCATTTCGATGAGGGTACGGTGAAATCCTTAGGAGTTTGCTCAGTTTTACATGACATCCGTAGGGTGGTAGTCGCTTGGTTTCCTGTGGAGGTGGCCATCCACCATGAAAACCAGTAAAGTGAAAAGGTGTGCGATAACGAGTGGCATCGCTTTCACATCCGTCAGGTTTGACACGTACAGCATCACTTTCCATGGTAGGCATGGTAGTAGAAGTAGTAGTTATAGCAAAGTTCCCATGATGATGTGGTACTGAATCACTAAGGTCATAGCGTACGGCATCCCTACCATCGCAAGGCACAGCATCGTACTTGAGTTTACTCTTACTGGATACTTGCTGTGTGAATGGATTCATCTTTCTCGCTTAGCAATGGTAGTCACAATGAACTATCGACCTTGAACGTTGTCCCTTTTTATATGCTGACCAATATCGGCATGACCGTACGGTAAAGTGAAGTGGTTGGGAAGCCGAACTCGCTTCTGGTACACGATTTGATAAACTTTTTCCAAGGGTCGACTGACGATTTGGTGTGTGGGTAAACGTACAATCTTGTGCGGTTCGTGGGTGGTCACTTTAAAGTTTCGATCCTGTCCAGACTGCAAGGCTTCTTTCAATATGCTAAAGTTCACCACTCGACTGGTGCGATAATTAAGAGTCAATCCTTTCACTTTACACTCCGTGTGCACATCTCCTTGATTGTTCCGGTATTCGTAGCCGTAATTTTTGGGACCGCCACTTGCAAAACTTAGAATCTTGTGGTCGGGATGCTCGTCCGTCCAGGCTCCTAAACGGTCTCCTTCGATGACAGGGTGAGGTTGACCCAGGCGATCAATGTAGATGCAACTGTCCGTGTCAAAATACAGCACACGATCTCCTAATAGTTCTAAAGCTTCGTACAGTTTTAAGCGAGCATGGGCTGTCACGTAGGCCGCAATGATGACATTTCCAAATTCGTCGGCTTCTACAAAGTCCAGTTCTTCTTCGTAATTGATTAAGAGCAAGTCCTCACGAACGACGTCCACGTGTTTCATGTATTTGGTTTTGTCGTGAATCATCTGCAAGTATCGGAAAGGTTCTGTCAAATACTCCGTCTTGGGTAAACACGGTCGTTGTGCCATTTTGCCCCACAAACAATTCAACATCACTTTGGCAAACGATCGCCTTCCTTCGTTTTTCTCGATGTGGTCTAAAGTGATGCCTTCCTGCTTCCAGTATTTCTCTTTGAACTTTGTTTGGTCGTCGGGGGTGTGACACCAGGAAGGGTATCCGCTAGCTTCTTGTTTCAGTTTCAAAAAGGCATTCACGTAGTCTGCAAAAATGCCTTTTTGAGAATCGTCGCCCTTGTGGTATTTTTCTGTCTTGGGAAAGTGGTAAATTTCTTACACTTCTAACAGTTGGTATCCCAAGTCCAGAGCTTTAAACAATTCCATGCTGACCCACGTTCCCGTCAAGGCTCGTTCTTCCTGAGTGTGCTGACAAGGGTGGTCTTGGTTGCACGTTTCAGCACAAGTATGACACAAGGGAAACATCAGTTTTCCTTGGCAATGATGTGGTAAAACGGGATGGTACAAGTTCGTGGGAGGCAAGACTTTACACTTGATCAATCCTTCGTATTGTCGAATATTGTCCACGTCAATGTGTTCCGTCAGCAATTGTGGGTGCCCTGCGGAAAAGTGACAATATTTGCACACGTACGGATACAGAGAACACACGTCCAAGTATTTGATTTCTTCTCCTTTCTCCTCGTCGACTTGGTACAGCAAACAGGTGGCATTCGTCCGTCCTCCGTACAAACTGTCCCGCAGGTTCAGAGGGCCCATCAGCTTGTAACTTTCCACGATGCGCTTAAACTCGGGATCGGTTTTCAATCGCTGATCGTACTCGTGTTCCCACATTTCCACTACTTGGTATCCTTGCTCTTCTAACTTCAAGCGTCGCTGACAAGTGGCCTGGTACAAGTCTTCCATGGTCCGTTGTAAAACTGGTTTTTAGTGTCACGTTGAGGGTAGCAGATGGGACATCCGTGAAATAAGCACCCGTTAAACTCGTACACGATCTTGGGGTTTTCTAAGTCCCAGCCGTCTACCGAATACCTTCCGATGGTCTTTTCGCCTCCTCCGTTGCGAGCATGTTGGATCCATTTGTCTTCCTTCTCACACAAGTAATGTAACCAACGTAGGGCTTTGACCGAGTATTGACGTTTGACAAAATTGGTCGTTTGAGGACTGATGACAGCTAGGGTGTTTTCGGGCATGAATCGTTGACGATACACTAAGGAACACGCTTTGGCAATGGTACAAGCTTCTTTCAAAGGATCGATCCCTCCGTGTTCCATGAACAGTTCTCGAAATTTTCCACAGCAGCGACGTAAAATGTCTACGTCGGAACGACAATATTTTAACATTTCTTCTTGAAAGTCAAAAGGGTCCGAAGCGTGAGTCTGGTACCATGCGTAGAAAGCTTCTCGTTGTTCGGTACGCATGTTGTCGGGGTCGTAGTAGTGAGCCTCAGGCAAATGGGGTAGAACGGCGTGTTGATTGGCTTCGATATTGAAAAAGTGCGGAAAATAGCCTTTGGCCATTTCTGTCATGCCAAACGTTTTAGGCATGCGGCTCAAAGGCATAGCCAAGTAACTCATTGAATCTTTAAACTGTACTTGTCCCACTTGCATGGAAATGATTTTGGCTCCGTTCAAAGTTACTTTCGGACGTTCGGTACTTTGTTCCGTATAGTATCTCAACAGAAATTGTCCATCGTATCCTGAGAAATTGTGAGCCATCACCGTGGCATGGCGATGACAATCTCCGTAACGTTCGATATCTTCTTGGCTCCACGTCTCGTCGATAGGGTTTAAGATCCATTGGGCAAAATCGGCCAGTGTGTTCGATCCCCGAAAGATTTTTTCACGTCCTCCAGGAATCTTGCTGCAGTAAGGGCAATGAGTCAAGATAGGCTCTTGGATGCACTTCTCGCACGCTCGGTGAGCCACGCAGAAATTAGGAATGTGAATGCCAGTCTCTTGCATGCATTCGAAATCGAAAAAGATGAAATTCCCTTTCTTCTTCTGGTCATTATCTTCTTCTTCTTCATGTTTGGAATGGTATTTTTGAATGTAGCATTGGTGTTCCAAGTCTACGGTTTGGCGACAAATGTGACATCGCTTCTTTCCTGAACAGACGTGCGCCTTGGCATTGTTGGTACGTATGCCTTGTCCACAAGTAGGGCACAATCTCAAGAGCTGACAAGCACATTTCTGCTGTGAACCTTGCGTCTTTAGGTGTTGTTGGTAACAGGCAGGACTGACAAACGTGCGCTGACAAACAGAGCAATGCACTCGTTCTTGTCCTTCGTCCAGACAGGGTGTAGAAGCTAAACATCCTGAGCATTTTGATCCACAATGCTTGTGTTGCTCTCGATTGTTATAGCCATAGTCACATTTCTCACAGTAATAACTGTATGACAGGAATCCAGTGATACTGGTAATGGCATCAAAATGTTCATCGTGATGATAGACGTGAGTGTATTTTCCGTCTTTAAAATCTTGACCTCGAAACAACAGAGGTCCGCGCACTTCTTGAGGGTGAACTTTCAAGGTGTAACGTGGAGCCAAGACGTCTTGCAACTTTTGCATTTCAGGAATGCCGCAGGGTGTGTCTTTAGCTAACCCCGCTTGCTGTAACAGGAGTTCTGCTTCTTTTCGTTGTTTGGCTCGGTCCGATCGTTGAATAGTTTTCCAGGCTCTTTTCCATTCTACCGTATCGTTCTTGTTGGCATACGTTTGTCCCACCACGATGGCACGGGCTAAACACATCTTGTCTTTTGGATTGTTAATTTGGACGAGACTACGCTTGAGGTTACGCAAGTTGTCTACCAACATCAACTTTTTTTTACCTGTCCCTTGGGGAAGAGACACGTGGGTCATGTACAGTGTCGCTTTTCCGTCCGTGATGTGAAATTTGTCGTTAGATTGTTGTACGTGTTGAATCTTGTCCATGATTTTGGAAGGTGTCAATTCTGTTGGACTGCTAAACTCGATCCAAACGGGAGACTTCAAATTGTCGTGATGAATAGAAAGTCTCAAGCGATCGTCTTCTTTGGCTCGACATTGCCGTTTTAGTGTGGTTAACAAAGAATCCCACACATCGGTGATGAACCCTTCTGCTTTTTCCAAGGGTACGTCAGACTTGAAATCTTTAAATTTCACTGCGTACGTGTAGGCCGTGGTTCTAAATTTTCTGGAAGAGCGTTTGTCCGTCTCCCGAATGTGGTAGTACTTTTCAGGGTTTACGGATGGTAATGGACTTTGATTTGGTGTAGACTCTTTAGGCTTCGATTCTGGTTCACTCATCTCATCTTCAAAATCGCTGGCATGAATTTGTGCCAAGACTTCAGCTACTGTGCGAGGCGATAAATCACGTTTCTGCCTCTTACTTTCTTCTTCTTCTTTCTTTTCGAAATGATGCGATCGTTTCATCTTGACGGCAAAAAGTCAAATGACTACCTGTGAAACACCATGAACCCCTATATATCTATGTCAGACCAGGGCATATATAAAGGGCTAGTGACTCCCCTCTCAGTATTCATTTCGCTCTCAAGCCGACCAGCACAATGGAAGAACCCACACAGATCGAACTTCTGATTAGAGCATTGCGAGGTGTGATAAGAAAGTTTTCTTCAGACAAACCAACGGACTACTCTCCTTCCTTTCGAGATAAAAGTCAAGATACTTGCTATATCTGTCAAAAGAAAGGGCATTGGGCTACAGAATGTCCAGACCGTCAAAGAAGCAAGGCCAGTGTCAAAAGAAACAAAAGTCAAGATACCTGTTATCATTGTCAAGAGAAAGGACATTGGTCTTCAGAGTGCCCTAAGAAACAACAGGAGCAGGAGAAGGAGGAAGAAGAAACAGAGGTAACCTTGACAAAAGAAGAACCCAGACACGTTCAGAAAGAGAAGACAGAAAAGAAAAGAAGACGAGAAAAATGTGAGGAAGAAGAAGAGGAAGAAGAGGAAAAAAGTGTAAAAGTGAAGAAATTGAAAAAACAGAGAGAGTGAAAGAAAAAAGAGACAGAAGAAATCTATGAACTTTTTTAAAAGTGTTGTGTTGTGTTATGTTGTGATATTGAATTGTAAAAAATTTGTAACAGAATAGACCAAACTGAAAAAACGTAAGTGTCTCTTGGTTTTCATTATTTAGAAATAATAAGGACCTACACTCATACACTCACAACACGTACATCATAGGGTTAAAGAAGGGATTTTGAGTTTTAATTGATTTTGGCAAAATGAATAGTCACTCTTTTCGAGAGTATTGGGTAGCCCTGAAAAGGACTGTTGAGTGTTTGTTTTTTTCCTTAGAACAAACTCAGGAACGAGAATCAATTCGCTTTAACTGTCTTAAGCCTTTGCCACGGCCAAGGCCTACTTGTGGACTTGCTCCTGTCAATGATCTAGTAGATATCACTAGGGGTGGTATCTCTGGTGTAGTCACAGGGTTAGGTTGTTTGGCTCGGGAAGGTCTTTTTCTCTTGGGTCGTAATAAAGAAGTCTGATACATTTGTTTCAGACTTCTTAACTCGGCCAAAATGTCCAAGAGTACCGTGACCGTTTGACTTTCGCTGTTCTCCTTCTCTCCTAGACTTTGTTTCTTCTCTACTGCTTCTTCTTCTTCCTGTTGTTTCCTTCTTGCCTCTTCTTCTTCTTCTCGCTGTTTCTGTTCAAGAAGAAATGCTTGCTCTGCTTCTTTCTGCTGCTGTAAAAATTTCTCCAATTCTTCTCTCTGTCTTTGTTTAAAATCGTCGACACGTGGTAATGAAGGAGAAAGTGGCGAAGGTACTGGTACCGGAACAAATTCTTGGGAAGAAGATAAAAAATCTACTAAATCCCAGTTGAAATCAACCTCTTCGGGAAGTAGCACTGTGTTCACTTTGGTAGCTGCTGCTGTACCATTACTTCTCGTCTCCACAGCCGGTGCACCCCAATTCATTGTCTTCTTAGGTTCCGTCATGTTTCACAAAACACTACCGCATCGCATTCACTGCGCACAGACGCTAGTGTGCCTATATAGGAAATGTGACGTCACAGGTAGCTCTCTTCGGATTGGAAGACAGACTCCGCGAAGTGACTGAATTTTGTAACGCGTGTTGGGATTGGTGAACCCTTTCAATCCGTTTCGATCCGGTCTTCCACTATAAATCAACGCGGTTCACTTCATTCCCTTCACCTGTTCTCGTCACAGAGAAGATGTTGATCGACGTAGAATCCTCTACTTTGGTATCCTCAATGCTGTTCCGTACAGACTTACCCATGTATGTGAAAACAAAATGGACTGTCATCCGGATCACCGGGGCCACTCTTTGGAAAAGAAGATGTTATGTGGAAAGACAAGGCTGTCTTAAGCGGACTCTCATCTACGGACCAGAAGTGAGACACAGTTTAAGACAAACTTTGAGAAATTTGAGGAAGATAAGAAGACCTATGCGATGTCCTGTATGTTAACAGAATGGTGTTAACATCACATAACAAACAACGGCCCTTTTCAGGGCCACTTCCAATGCCTCGAAAAGATCTTAATTTTCATTTTATCTCCACCCTAAACGAATATATATAAAACCCTTCCTCTACTAAAAAAAAAACACGAACGCTCTTGATTCGTGTTTGTCTATAGCCCTCTCTCAGGTAGCTTGACGTCACAGTACTTCTCTTTTTGCTACATTGTTACCAGTGTGACGTCATGCCACCTGTCGCTTATCGCTCTACAAACCCACAGTCTCCTAGTCACCGCTCTACAAAATTTCCATTGTCGCTATACAGGCCCAGGGTGTTCTAGGCCCTCTACTCCATTTTCCATTGTCGCTATACAGGCCCAGGGTGTTCTAGTCCCTCTACTCCATTTTCCATTGTCGCTATACAGGCCCAGGGTGTTGACCTACTTCTTGGGGCTATACTGGCCCAGGGGGGGTCTGTAATGCTAATTCCCATTGTCGCTACGGTAACCCACTATACTACTGATCATAGATTGGATTTCATTACGGGCAGTTTCCAGTTTTACGAGTTGTAGTGAGAGGGTATTAATTTCACGGGCTTTTCGTCCAGTAGCTACAAACTGAACTCCTCCAAATCCGTCTTGCCAGGTCGTTCTGTCAAGACAGTCGAGTAATCTTTAAGTAATGACTCCACTTTCTTACGTTGCTCTGATGTTAACATCCATCAAGGACAATGTTGGCGAATGTTTCTTCCTTCATCAAAGGCCAACTAGGGAGTAGTTCCCCTTCTCCTCCGTTGTGGTCGGATTCTTCAATCACAACTATAGCAACCACGAGCTCTGTGGGTGTCTCTCTTGAAATTTACTGTACTCTAACGGTAATAACAGCAACACTTTGTGACCCATCATTTGCATACCTGCGTACCTTATTGGCAGACAAATCCTCTTCTTGAAGCTTCTTCAACTCGCCAGGCAACAAATTGTCTATGGCGAAGTCATGGGTCTTAGCGGCTTAGACCCTGACTTTTGCTTCAAAGCCCTTGTCTCAACAAACCCCACGTGCACAGGTGTACAAGTCATAAGGTTAGGCTGTGGCAACCCATACCTACACCCTAAGATTACGTTGTGGGACAACCCCGACAAACATGCTGCTTGGATTCGCCCTCTCACATATGACGAATCTAGTTCAACGTTTACGACCGAGAGCGAATCTTTCGACCGGTTAGCAAACTGGACTTAAAACGTCTTGCCTGTATAATCCATAGGCTTGGCATACTTCCTGTCTACCAAGGCTGGGTAGCTACAACCGGTATCATACGGCACAATTGCCCTCTCGCCATCAAGTGTAGCCACCACTGTGTTGGTCAACGCCACTGTTTCTCGTTTCGTAACAGTATCCAGAGTTACAGCGTTTATCTTTGTCGGGCGGTACTTTCTACAATCCTTAACAACAGGCCTGGTTTGTTGCAGACGTAACACACAAGCTGTCCTTTTCTCACCCATGCGACATAGGAATCTAGCTGATTTGCTAACCTTACTTTTCTTGTCTCAGTCCAGTCATCTCATACCAGTCGTCTCAGTTAAGGTGTCCACGCGCTAGGGACTACTTTTACAAAAATAAACCTTTGTTGTCTTTTGCTATGCCTGACGTAGTTGTTCTAAAATCAAACAACAACAACAACAACAACAAACAAATATATAACAAAACAACATTGTAACTTAAGGACTCTCCATTTTTGAGAAAACATCATACAAAACATTTCGAGAGAGACAGACACATATACGCACACGATGTTGAGCTTTTTGGTATTATGATAGTTCGTTCCACACAGCATAGTCAGTTTTTTCCTATCTGCAGGCCTAACTCAGTACATTTTCAGGTCAGCGTCATTAAATGTAGCTAAAGCTACCTAACTAGTTTGAAATACTTCGTGTGAAACAAATTGTATACTGTTAGCTACATTTAATGACGCTGACCTGAAAACTGTGCTACAGATAGGATAAAATTGTCAATGCTGTGTGAAATGAACTATGACAGAAAACACTGATCTATGCACATAGGCCTATAGACCTATAGGCCTACACTTCATAGTCTTCCAACGCTCTTAACAAGTACAAAAACTTGGTAACAGCCAGAAATGTGTTATATCAAACATTTTTATTCTATTTTTGTTAAGCATCTCCATTGCGCCCAAGTTGAATAAAAAATATACCTAAAATATTTAATGATAAATAATGCACTTACCAGCCAGAAGGAATCATTTATCCGTCAACACATTAATCCATAAGCAAATTTCACTGTGACACTTGCCATATCTCCAAGACAGAAAAATAAATTTTCAAATAATCAGTGAACTTGAAAGTTTAGCACATGGTTATCCGCTGGGGTCCGTATTTGGAGGGTCTTTTATACACGGAGGTACTTTTACAATCAATATTAATTTCAACACAAGTATGTCACAAACAGTTTCACCTCCTCTAAAGAAAAGGAGAGTTATATATGATAGTGGCACGGATCTCTAATTACCCGTGACTAACCCAAGCACGGACACTCATGCTATATGTATTTACACTACAACAGAGCTATGGGCCGAGTACAGTTTCATTATGTACAATATAATTTTCTAAATTGGAACTAATGAAAATGAAACATTTTCTTGTAATAAATATTAACTATTTATTGTTAATTTCATATAACATCCGTATATTAAATGTGATAATACCTAAAAACTATGCAGCGTTTGATGTTGTTGTTTTGTTTTGACTCACGCATAAAAACTGTGTACTTCGGATGACATGTCATGTCACAGTCCTCATTAACATATTTGTATTAATGCACCGCATGTAAACATTGGCGCGTGAACTATATTGCACAAGGGAGGAGTTCTTTCTTACTTTAAAGGATAATATTGGGTGAGAAAAATAATCTATGTTGGGGTTTGGACCGAGACAAGGAAATCCCAGTCGCGGGGTACATTATATGTCTCTCCACTCGGCAAGCCTCGTGGGGAGACAAATAATGTAACCCCTTGACTGGGATTTCCTTGTCTCGGTCCAAACCCCAACATAGATTCTATATATATCTTCCCTTTGTTCTACCCCGTCCCACGGATATGATCTCGGTTTGGATTACCGGCCATTGGCCTCCCACCGTTCTGACCAATCCGCCTTTGGAGTGACCCTTCAGTGACCTTCCTATATTCGCTGATGCCTGGTCAGTCCATGCCACTCCAGGTAATTGGACGCGAGTGTGCGCTTTCATAACGCTCGGGCCTTCACGTTTATATCATCTAAGGTTGAGAAATCCCGCTTCGATTAAATCTTTACGGCACACACTTAGACTATGCACCTTCAAAATATCCTTCCGTATGCCTTCATACGTTAGCGCCGTACCTGTCATTTTAATCTATTCATTAAATGAAGCTGCGCTTGCGTTTCGGTGGTTCTTTTCAATGACTCTGAAGAGTTTTCGGAAGGTTTCAGCCGACAGCTCATAGGGCCGTAGTAGCGCTTTCTCTTGAACGTCGTAACCGTCTAACTCGTTCAGTGCCATATTATGATAAACGTCCTTCTCGGCTCCCTGTAAGAATGCTGAAAATTAATAGCCCACTGGTCTTTGGGTATCTGATGTAATAGTGCCACTTTTCGAACTACGTCAAAAAGTTGTCGATAATTTCGTCCTTTCGACTTTGGTGTTGTGATCTAGATTGGTCGTCAAAGTTTTTAATAACTTATGTCCTATTCTATCTTTGCTCAGATTCTTTCACCCGAATAAATTGTCCTAATCCGTCAGACAAGCACCAACTTGTTGTGGCTTATTATAATTAAAATCGTGGCTATCGATGTCTAGACGATGATCAACCACGGTGTTATAGCCCGGATCGAGCGAATATTTAAAATATGAAATTGATGGATGGAATAAATGGATATCTGAGCAGAGATATAGAAAAGAACAACACGAGCACCCGTCTACTGAATATATAAATTGAATTAATTAGAAAAACAAAATGAAATTATACAAGACCAAATGAAAATTAAAATTCTACTAGAAAAATAAATTAACACAAAGTTCTAAAAATGCAGTTAGTAGTTCCGTTTACTTAGATACGGTAAATTTCATCATGAAATCGAGTGAGCGTTTCGAACTTTAATTGTCCGACATGTCTGCATAACCTAGCAACGGGTTGCGGGTCACTCTCCAGATACAACTCAGCTAGTAGGTTAGGGTCGACTTGTCCTCTCTGGTTTCCACACGCGTTGCTGGCTATAATGCTCTCTCTCTCTCTCTCTGTACGTCCAACCTCTTACTGATCGTCCACTGTTATTCCAGCCGTTTACTTAATTCCCGTAGCGGAATCCTTAATATTAGACGTGGAATGTATTTCCTCATAAATAAAATAAATGCAGTCTAAATTTCTGTTCGGTCTTTAGTTCCTGAACAGAATACTCTCTCTCTCTCTCTCTCTCTCTCTCTCTCTCTCTCTCTCTCTCTCTCTCTCTCTCTCTCGTTACATACCAGAATTAGACATATCATATTTAAAAACAGACACTAAATGCTAAGCGGTTTTCAGGTCATGACCGTAGCATTCCATACCGTATTTTAAACACTATCTCTTTCCACTTGCTTTGAAGTTCGCTTCTCTTTTTTCTACTTTAGCAAAACCATCTTTTTACACCCCTGGTTACGTGTCTCTCAAAGACTTCCAACTACACGTCCTTTGGACTTCTTTCTACCCCCAGAGCCAAAATCCTTTTTCGTCTCATGCAAAAGCTTAGACTGGCTAGATTTGCGGTGTATGACATTTATAAAACACGAGACGTCGCCTGGGAAACTCACCCAGGTGATTCACTTATCGAATCACAATTCAGGTTATCTAACCACAATTATTATCTGACGCCCCTCCAGAATTGGAGAATGTTACATTTTCCCCGATTCGCTTAATAAATCGATCTCTGCAAAGTTTCAACTTATGATAAATATTTCAACATGCACAAACACTTTTTTCTGCAACATTTAACCCTTGGCATTTCGATGAACAAAACCAAAGCTGCACCCTTGACCGGTTTCAACTGATACAGTTATTAAATGGAACCCGTCAAAACAACAGCTGGTTGACAGGAGGAGTCGAACAGAAAACCGGAAGGACATGAGGTTGCAGGCAGAAAGAATACAGCAGGCAGTCAGGGCACTCTGCGAACCGCGGCTTGCCCTGATGACATTTTAATTTCTAATACCAAATGCGCACAGCTAATGAAGTAGTACATGGCAGAATCTAAAGATAAACGACTATGACTCGAAACAACTGATCTATGTTTTTACGTATTCTCAAGACAACGTTTCATTTCACCTTCGTTTCGGATGCTGTTTAATGCAGTATTTGAAGGCATAATGGACAATGACAAGCATCACAGACTCAGCGATATGGAAGAGAAGAGCGTATCTGATGAGGCAAGGGCGTCTGAAGAGGGTATTTGACGTGAGACGAAGTTTGAGAAGAAGAAGACCAGTGAAACAATCCCACTTGTGTTAACCCCCTTGTGATAACAAACCCCAACAGCCCTTTCCTAGTCCACTCAGATCTCTTTAAAAGAGATATACTAATCGTTTGTCAAACATTTGTATGTGTTTGTGTATGTTTTGTGCATGTCTTGTTGACAACTAAAACTTCCCTTACCTTTCTCTTGTGTTTGTATGTGTGAGAGGGTAGAGTATTTTGTCTATAGACATTCCCTACCCTTGGTTGATAGTGTAGTATGTTTGTGTCATAATGTGTAGCTCTTTCATCAGCCTTCTTCTACACTGTACCCCTCTTCTTGCTTGATAGTATGTTTGTATGTATATCAGCATAGCGTGTATATATAAACACTCCTACCCTTTTCGCTAGAGTGTATGGGTGTGTTTTGGATTGAATTCTAACTAAAAAAGCGGTTCCTGAGTATAATATTTGGTGTGTTCGATTGTATCGAAAATGTTTAACATTTCCATTTCCATTTGGCTCAAGGCTGCCCCGCAATGTTAAACTTCTGTTTGGCTCTATCAATCCGTTCGTTTCTAGTGCACCCCTCAATGTTAAATTCCCGATTGGCTAAATAGTGCCTGTCACATGTTAACCTTTAGGCCCATATTAATCCGTCTTTCGCTCAAAACACCCTGGTAGAACTACTTCTGTTATACTGTGTTATTAGCATGGATTGCAATCAATGCATCCAGGAATCGTGGTATTCCTGAACCTCAACTGAGGTTAACTTTTATGATATTTTCTGATTTATTTTGGCACTAACCACGAACATATTTGATAAATCCAGTAACAACTCATTCAGAAAAGAGATTGGAGCCCCTTTGGAACAACACTTGTAACATCAAAGACATACAAAGAAATAATATTGTTACAAGCCAGGGGTGTCAAAACCCTGGCGCGATTCCCGCTAGAAGTCATAAGTTTACCCCAAATTTACAAAGACTTCTATACAACTTCAGTTGTAAATTAGAAAGCCCGACGTGTCCATTCTATACATAAATTTTACTCTAATCAATGCAAGACCACAGATCTCCTAACTTGCCAACTATCTATCAACCGCACATCTGCATAGTTTCTCTTCATCAAGTTTTCGTACCGGCAGCAGTTCACGCCGTAGAAACACTACAACTATCCCCTAACACAGGGAACTACTTTAACAACGCCACCTTAGGCCAGTCAATCCATTGGTTTCAAGGCACATTACGCCAGTACAACTGCATCACATTTGCCACCATGGCGACATAAACGGTATCTGCCGAGTCCCTTCTTGTTCATTCCATTGTGTAATTTACTGGTTTCCTACCGTAAATACTGCCACTGCAGTCACAACACCAATGTACACCCCTAGATTTTAATAGGGACTATATTATTCAGGGACAGTCATGCGGTTTGGGTCTGAATTCAGTACTAATTGACCACGGCATCATGGAAACTCACTAACGCTTTTTCTGCATGACGTTTGCTCCTAGTAACTGCCTAATTATTTCGGGCTAAGGAATATTTCCATTCCACCGAATTCCAATAATCAAACAAGTAATCACACAATTCTAAGAATTCCTTAAACGGGGCACTATAACCAAATGCGCATCTCCAAAATTTATTACAATACGCTTTTTGCGATATTAGCAAATTATTCGATCGTGTTTGGAATTTTGTGCTTGGAACCACAAAAATCAGTGAGTAGTAGTTCCTAGCATACACTCATCATGGAGGTTTATTCAAATTGGAGTGCTCGTCCGTCTTAGGTCCTCCACTCTATGTGTGTGTGTGTGTGTGTGTGTGTGTGTGTTGTAACACGCAAGGGTGTCACTGCCATACGAATCAAGCAACACCTGCGTAAATCTGGCTTGAGGTTCATGTTTTCGCTATTTCTAAGGACATCAAGACAACAAGTGTGGTCAGTTGGGGATTATTAAACGCAAAAATACTTTTTCTCTAATCAATTAACCACCACACGAGACACAAATTTCACACTGGCATGGTTTTTCTTGCTTTACATACGTATGACCCAGTAATAAGCGTATCCAAACCATAGGTCGGTACTTAACGCCATGCACGAAAAACATTACTCAAATACCTAACACAAAGAATTAATCTATGCAACCAGTCTAGTAAATACTGTCATTATCACGTCTGCTCTTAGGAATTTGCTACTTAGTTTGAGAAATGACTTCACATACTAAATTTAAAAAAAAAAAAATCGAACAAAACCGTGAATATGGACGTAAATACGAATAGTACGTACCCTAGATATGTGATGTGATGTGATTATGATTTTTAACATAGCTTTAACAATTTTTTAATCATATCGCTACGATGTCTGCAGTGTGACAGTTTATAGTGATGTCTAGCACTGGGGCATCATGCCACAGACATGTAGCATGATGTCCCACCCAGTCACATTATCCTGACACCAGGCTGACCAGTCCTAGCACTAACCTCTTAATGCTGAGCGCCAAGCGAGGCCATAGATATGTTACAATATATTTCACAACTCCACGACAACATGCCTTAACTCTGACTTGGTCAACATCTCTCAAATTTGGAAAGACAAATTATTAGCATTATTTATATCTTCACAAACTGAATCCCTGAGAATATTTTACAAAGTTAAAAAAGCATTACACCAGCATATATGCTTAACCATCAAGGTGACGAGCTAGATGAACTTTAGTGGTAAAGGAAAACAAGGTTTGTAGCTCAGAAACCCTCCTTTCCCCTCCAAAACCCTTCTATGTTGACATTTTCTTCAGCTCCGATGATGACTTTCACCTGACAAAATAAGAGGGTCTCTGATCTAGAAACGACTTGTTTTCTATTACTACTGTTACAGCCATGTTTTATGATAATTATTTTCGTGCTTGCTAACTCTCATTCGCAGAATATCTGTTAACATACTGTCAATAATACGGAACTCTCGTATTAAATCGTCCATATCATATTTTACACCTCGCAAATAAGATCTTATCTGATCAAGTAATTTTTTGTAGGTGATACTTGCTGTTTTACAAGCATTTTTTTAGTCTCAAGTCGAGGTTTAATTTTTTTACACGCCGTTGAAAGAGAAACACCAACACCTGATATTATTAACAAAAACGGATTTAATGATGCTCCACTTGAAATTATACCAGAGCTTGTCATCAGCAGTTGTAAATATTATATTACTCGAAGTATTCTACTGTAATAATTGTAACATTGTTTTACACACCAAAGGTTTTTATGATAATATCTGTAATATTGTATTAGTGCGTTAACATCTTGTTTTGGAATTTCTTCTGAAATATGATTGAAATCGATGATCTGTTTTTTCATTATACAATATTTGCTTACAATTTTTACACGATAGAAAAAACTCTAGTACCAACAGTCGAATCAAGAAACTCACGGAAATTGTTATTGTTAGGATCAGCTATAAAATCTCTGTACTTGTCATAAACATCTGACGAACTATCTCTATATCGTTCATCTGTCAATACCTCGTTTTTCTTTAACCCACTGTAGGAATCAAACGTGTTTTCTACTTCACGTTCATACAAGTTTGTTTTATTTACCAAATTACCGTATTCTTCTTCTGTTTCATCAATAAATCCAAGTACCAAACTTATTTGATCCAACGTAAAATTTTTGAGAACAAGATATTGTCTGATAATTGCATATGCGACTACGAAATTTATTAGCATTGATTTTCGGAGTCTGTCTCGTTCAATTGTGAGGAGACCAATAACGGGAGCTACTTTTGACATTAATTTTTCGTATGGTTTCGTGAGTATCTTCTCAATTTCGTTGTAATAATTTCGTCATGACAATTATCTAGAGAGGTGGAGCGATGGAAGTGGAACATCATCTTCTTCACTTATGTCGTAATAAGAATCAATCTTTTCTTCCAACTTTGTTTGTTTAACTTCCTCTAAAAACTTTTTTCGCTTAACATCACTGAAGGTATCGATTTCCTCGTTAATATTTTTGATTATCTCTAGAGATTTATTAACAATACATAGGATCGAATTCTGTTTTTTTTACGTATCATTGGTAAAATTACGTTTGAGTACACTTTAATAACTGACTCCGCATCCGCTGTCATGCCAACGATTTTAACTAGTGTTTCTTTGTCGTGGTAGTACATATCGAGATACCTGAAAATTTCTCGTTTTGAAAAACTATCGTATAACTTTTTGTTAGATCTGATTGAATTATTGTATCAATATTTTCCTTGTCAAGCTCGAGCAATATTTTTTTTAGCAGGGTTTGAATTTGTTTTACCTCTTCTAGACAATCATCAGGGCGACAGTGTCTGTTTATAATATAAAATTTTCTTATTGCTTCTATTAGTTGTGGTCCTCGCATATACATAACGGGAACAATTTTTTTTTTCAGCTTTTGATAATGTTGGATCATTTATCGAACTAATGCTAAGATTTTTCATAATTAGTATTTTATCTATTGCTTGTGATTTATTGATATCGTCCGTAAATGAGCTGGGTTTTAAAATTACGTTGGGGTTAAAAATATTATTATAAAATTCTCTTGCAATGATTATAATTGCTGGTACAGACATTTATTTTACAATGTTAGATTGAATTTGATTGTCGAGCGTGTATATTTGAAATGCTGTCAATCCTGAAATGGGATTTCAGCTTCGATAACATAAACTCCAAAATATAAGTACTTGTTGACAGTATTTTCTGTCGGAATCGTAAAATATTGTGTTGTTGAAATATACGTGTTTTCTGTACTGTATAATATTACCCAGTCGATATCATTGTTTGATCCTTCCAATCGCCAATTATAAATTCGACCACCACTAGGGTTTAATCGACCTCGCAAATGAAATTGCCAGATAACAACTGCTATGCTACATTTAATTTTAATCCAAAAATTTTCAACTTCTCCGTTAGTAGTCCATTATTGTCTATCAGAGAAAGCGTAATGAGGATAATTTTCAGGATAATATGATGATGCGCTTACCTCAAACCCAACTCGGTTATCAGTTGCCTTAAAAAGTGTTGGAATATACCCAACATTGTTTTTGGTTCGTTTTATACCACCACTAAACACACTGTCAACGTACGCTTTATTTGTCAGATCATTAGGATTAACTGGAACATATAACGCTGTTATTTTGTTATTTCTCATATTTATGTTACCTGACATTGATCCACCGGATTGTCTTAAATACGGAACAAGTGCTCCTTTTAACTGAGCATAACTAATAGCATCAGTCTCATTAGCTGGTGGCGAGGTTGTTGGTAATCCAGTTATTTTTTAGTTCTTGCTCATTCCAAAATTAACCTGTCATTGTATCGCCAGTTTTAACGAGCTTGTTATCGTCAACGGATTTTAGTTGCGTATAACTAACCACGTGTGTGCTATCAACATTTCCTGGTGGATACTCAGTTTCCAACCCAATAATTTTTTTACTTGACATGTTAATAATACCTGTAACCGTTCCACCGGTTTTATCAAGCTTGTTATTATCCACATATTTCAACTGTAAATAACTTACCGCTTGTGTTTGATTTAAGTTTGCTGGCGGATACGCGGTTTCTAAATTTTTTTTTTTCTGACATATCGAAGTTACCGCTTAAAGTTCCTCCTGTCAGTGATAGTTTGTTATTGTCGACGGATTAAAGTTGTACATAACTAACAGCTTGTGTATCAACAACATTTATTGGGGAATAATTTGTTTCTAAACCTAGAACTCGTTGATTTGATATAAATAGGTTTCCTGTCATTGTGTCGCCGGTTTTTTGACTAGCAATGATGTATTAGTTATTATTGGTTCGTCAGCGGAAACAGATCCCGTAAGTCCTGTTCCAAACTTTGAGTAATAGGCCATATTATGTAAATTATATAACATAAAATTATATAACAACAATGGCGAAGTCAATGATATTAAATTTTGACACCGAACTATTAATCAAACATAAACATAATAACGAACTTCCAGATTGTCATTATCTTATTGCTGGTCGTACAGGCTCTGGTAAAACAAATCTTTTGCTAAATCTCTTACTCAACGATAACTTTAACTACGATAAGGTATATATTTACACAATCAATCCGGAACAAGACAAATACGAGTTATTACGCGAATACAACGATAAACTTCGGGATGAGCTTGACACTGGCGATGATATATTTTTAATAAAACAACCAGAGGAATTAATCCCTGTCAATGAACTTGATTCGTCCGAGCATAAAATAATTGTATTTAACGATATTCCGCTAAACAACGAGGAGATGAATAAGATTAAGTCGTATTTTTCATTATCGCGTAACAAAAAATGTAATTCGATTTATCTAGCACAAGGTTTTTATAACGTTGACAGATTTATTAGGCGAAATACGGGATGTTGTATATTGTTTCCTGGACTAGATAATGTGAGAAATATTGCAAACGAGCAATGCTGTGACGTAACGAAAGATAAATTTATTGAATTATATCATCAAGCAACTAAAGACAAATACAATTTCTTTTAATTTGATAAACTAGCGCGTGATCCTGATAAAATGTTTTGTTGTTGTATTGACACATTTCTCTAGATAAATTTTATATCGCGTATAAAAATAAATAATGGATTATCATAATAAAAAAAATGGATTATTGAAGAAACTTGCAGCATTTCAAGTTGCTTTTAAGAAAAGGGCGGAAGAAGTTCTTCGGGGACAACGTGCTGTAGAAGAAGAAACCACTAAACTTTTTAAACCTGTTACCGAAGCAGTACTCGGTAAACAACCAGAAATATCAGCATTGTCTCCGGAGGAACTAGAAAAAATGAAAGAAAAAGGGTTGTTAGGTTTACTCGGAGAAAGATCAAAAGAGGAAACTAAAAAAATTGTAGAGGAACTTGTTAGAAAAATTGCTGATGCTGCTATGCGACAGGCTGAATTTGACAGATTAATAAACAACCCTCTTGCGCTACAACATGCTATTGCAAGATTGACGGTTAATCCAGCCGAGTTAAGAAGGTTGATACAAAATTTATCAGAGCAAACTAAGGAATTAGCTAAGCAACAAATAACGATGACTGAATCTACCATGGAAATAATGCCTATCAAAAATCAGATAAGATTTTATAGAAAAAATGCACGTGATAAAATACTTGACGAAGAATATAATAATTTTATTAGTAGTTATAATATTGGAGACATTGATAAAATTCGAGGTTGGTCAGATGAAAAATATCAAAATTTAATTAAAAAATTAAAAAGATTATAGAAACTGGGTTAGATGCTGGTGAAAAAATAAAAAATTAACAAAAAATGAAGATTTTTTAAGAGAACGTGATGTTATAAGAAACGGAATTATTGCTGATGTTTTACATACGACAGCAGAACAGTATCGAACTAGATCAGAAGATGATAAATGGACTTTCAAAAGACTGTTTAATAAATACGAAAGCAAACGAGATAGAAGATTACCAGAGGAAACCACTGGATCTGGCGTCAAAGTTTTTACATCAAACTCCGAATTGGTTGACTGACTTATGTTATTAATATCATCAAAAGAAGCTGGTAACACAAGTACAGAAATCGACAACGCAATCATAGACGTATTAGATCATCTTAGATCGAGTGGATTACTAACATCAGACGAGTACCAAATTTTACATAGCGATCTTATCTAATTTATTGTTATAATGTTAACAACACTATTACTTGACTCGTCACAAACAACGAGTGACTGCGCAAACTTTTCTGTCCACTATGATCCGTCAATAATACTAGATCCTGGTAAACAGTACGAAATCGGATTGATCTCCGCTACTACATCGCATTCTATGGCAAATGTAAAAACAAACGTCAATGACGACTTTACATTTAATTCTGATGCTTGGGTATCAGTCAAAATACCACAGGGGGCATATAATGTAACTGATCTCAACAAAACGATAAGAGAGTTGATAACAAAATACACTGCCGCAGACAATTTTGAATTAACTTCAAACTATAATACGCCATGAGCCAGAATCGCATTAAAAAATAATTTGATAATCGATTTTTCACCAGCGACCAGTATGGCATCGTTGCTAGGATTTAAAAACCAACGATACGGCAGTGTTACGGAACAAAGTATATCGTATGATGGAGATTTGCCGGTTAACATAACAGAAGTAAACACAATGTTAATCAATTGCTCTATTGCATTAGGGTCTTACTCAGCCAAGGGAAGTCAAGGTCAAACAATCTATAGTTTTTCACCAGATGTGCCGCCGAGGTCACTGATGCAAATTACTCCTCGACAAATAATCTACTATCCGATCACTCCTGAAAATCAAATAACCAACATAACAATGCAACTAACAGATCAATCAGGACGACAAATAGATCTTAACAATGAAATTGTCACGTATTATTTACACATACGCAGCGTATAGCTCGAGAGAAATTTTGTAAACCTAATTTAATAACAAAAATGAGACCAAAAAAGTTTATCGAAGAACTATTGTAGGTGGATTTTTTGGAAATATATTTACAAAAATATTGAAAATATCCCAGGAATTGCGCGTAAAGTAGCACCAATTGCTCTTGATGTCAGCAAAGCTTTTCCGACGGGAGCTGCGTCAGCGGCTGGCACTGCAGTAGGGCAAAAAATCAGTGATAAAATTAAAGGCGACGTGGAAATAAAACGAGCAATATCAGATATTGCACCAACAGCGGAAACAGAACGAGCTATGATAGCTACAACAAAAAAATTACTGTCGCCACGCGGTGAGGAGGTGGTGCATAAGCTGGTAAATAAAACAAGACGAAAATTAGATTTTCCTCAGATCTGACATTAAAATTTTGTGTAACGATTATAAAATAAAAAATGTCAGTCAAAAATTATCTTGATTTCAGTGAAGAATATGATACTGACAATACAGCAACAGAATTCGAGTATGTTGAGTATCTCGATGATAACTCAAATGAACCAAATAAAGCTGGTCCAAGAAAATTTAACACAAGAGACGAAGACGTGTTTTTATTGCCGCACAAGGCTATGGTAGAAGTTCGCGGTAGGATATTAGCAGCAGCTGATTGTGATATTGTAACTGGCGCAGAAACTGCGCTAGTAAATAATAGCTGGAGTTTGTTAAAAGTGCACGATATCAACTAGAAAATCAAACAGTGGAAGATATTGATGGTTACCGGTTGCAAGTACAATATTAAATATCATTTCATTTAGCGAAGATTATTCGAGATCAATTGCAACAAATATGATGTGGTTCAAAGATAAAGAAGAAGGACAAGCATATAAAATTATTTTAGATGGTGTTTTTACACATGGCGGTGACGCTGCCACAGATGTTGTGATAGTTAGAAATTTTCTTAGAGATTATACTGGAAGCCTTGGAATAGTCGCACCAGCTGCAGCTGAAAACGCAGACGCCACAAGAAATTCGTTGACAGAAGCATGCAACAACTTTAGTATAACACCACCAGGTGCAGGTGATAATGGAGTAGTAATGTTAGATTGAGTCAACAATTCTTTTGTTAATATACGAAACGGAAGATATAACGAGGGATATACCAGGTGAAAATCTCTTGCAGCAGGATCACAACAAATAACAATGATTTTGCTGTCAAGCACAATATTTGGATTCTGTCTCGACTATCATAAGGTATTTCGAGGGCTGAAACACACACTTATTTTAGATCGGACAGACCAAAATTATTGTCTTATTCGAGTTGATGGTGTAGCCGATCATAAATTTGTGATTACGAAATTAGCGCTGTGGATGCTTCGAATTGTTCCATCAATAGCTAGGTTAGCAGAACTTAACACAACGTTAGAGGCTTTTACAAAACAGATTTATTTTCTTCAGCATAAAATATATCAAACAAGTGTTCCTAACGCAATCGATTACACATGGCGTATTACAGCTACTTCAAGCGAACAATTACCAAGATATTTATTTGTTGTTTTTCAAAAAACAGCACGACTTGGTAGCCAACTACAAAATAACTGTTTTTGATAACGCTAACGTTAGGACAATATTTGTCGGAATAAACTCTAAACAATACCCAGAACGAGCTATCGAATGTAATTTTACAGCCAACGCTGCAAAAAATGTTACTAGAGTATATATGTACCTGATGGAAGCGATGCAAAAATATCAGGACACTGACAGCGGATCACAGATTAATACTGAAGAATTTCGTACGCTTTATCCTATCTTTTTCTTTCACGTATCGCTTCTCGTGGGTCGGTGGTTCTTCCCGGGGTTTTCCAGGATTCTTCCTCCACCATTAATACTGGCCGCCATGTATAGCCTATCTTGTGCTGAAAATGGCGTTAAACCCTATAACAACAACAACAAAATCTTTCACGTATCAAAACACTCCGATCGAATGATTAATTCAACCGCGGAAATAGAGGTAATTTGACGCTTGGAGAAGTTCCAGGGGATCCTTTAAACGTATTTGCACTTGTGTCTAGTGATCGATTCTTGACGATTGACTCAGTCAAAGGCAGAATGACTGTCCAAGTTTAATCTAACAACCTTGATATAATCAAGGAAAATGAAAACGGAATAAACAGCTAGAGAAATATACCTTATGCCTGGCCAAATTAAAAAATTATCAGCGGCGGTTGCTAAACGTAATACTGTCTCTGTAATGATAAAGTCTCCGGGGACTGACAGCGCCGCCGCAGTGAAAGTAATGTTAACTCAACAGCAAATTAATAAAATTGATCAGGGAAAACCCTTTGTTCTCAAACTGTCTGTTGCGCAAATAACAGCGATGGCAAAATATGGCGGATTTTTTGGACCAGCACTTTCTCTAATTTTACCAAAGATTCTACCTGTACTAGGAACACTGGGACTAGCAGCAGTATCAGGGGCAGTATCTGGAGCAACTAAAAAAGCTGCATCTGGAGACGGAATCAAACAAATTTTATATAACAATAAATAATATAATGCCAGCTAAAAAGACATCGTCAGCAAAAAAAACGACAGCAACAAAATCAAACAAAAAAGAAGTCACCAAGAAAAATAAAACAAGGAGGATTTATTCCTTTCGCTCCGCTGCTAGCGGGGTTAGCTGGCAATCTAATTCCAAACCTGCTAGGGAAAGGACGTGGAATGACTCTACCAGGCGCGAGACGCCATTGAGGGCTTTGCTGAAGTCACCGCCGTTGAGTAATTTCGATATAATTGAAAAATTGAATGCGTTGTCGGATTTCGGGGAGTATATTCCAAAGACGAATTAGATAATGTACCAGCAGGTGGTTCGTGTATTATAAACATACAAAACTTCGATGATGGATCAGGCACTCACTGGGTTGCCGTTTACGATAATAATTATTTTGATTCGTTCGGACTTCCTCCGAGTGATCTTATAAAAAAATATATTTAAAAACATTTTAAAAAAATAAATTACTCGTCTAATCAACTACAGCCGGTTGGAACATCAGCTTGTGGTTATTATTGTATTATGTTTATCCGACAGATGTCCCAATCCCCTGATTTTTTAAAATTTATTTTACAATTTGACAATCAACCTTCTCACGTTAATGATGAGATTGCAATTAATTTTATCTAAACTAAGGAATATGTCAACATACTCAAATGTAAAACCAAAACAACGAATAGCGATGAGACAATGGAAAAAAACAAAAATTAATAGAACGGTGTTAAAAAGCATTTCCGCTGTTTGCGGTAGAAAAAGGATGTTTTTAAAGAAATTATCCGGAGCTGGAATGTGCCCTGACAAGGATATTTTAGTAGATGATTAATTGACTAAAACCTACAAAAAAAATCAAACATTTTTTGTCAAAATTTTAAATTTTTATGCGACAGAATAAAATAAAATGAAATGTAATTGTGATTGTGATAAAAATCTTTGTATCGAACAAGATAAAATTGTTACGTACTGTCAATCATGCAATCGCCGTGAGGTAATTGGCAGCGGTATTGACATCCACAAATTTATTGGTAAGTTACCAAAACCAAAAACAGGTTGGACATTGCCTGGCCATAAATACTCTGGGCCATATAATCCGCTAGAAAAACAACTAGATGAAACTGATAATCCACTACCAGGACAAGAGCCTTATAATCAAGTTGATGCAATAGCAATGCGTCATGATATTTGTTATCGTGATATAGAACGTCCTGAAAACGTTCGTGCAGAGAGCTCAAAATCAGACTGTGATAAAGTAATGCTAGATTAACTACGCGATATGGAGCCTGCAAATATGCGAGAACGATTTGATAGAAGGTTAGTTCAAACAATGATAGGAACAAAATATAAGTTAGATCTTGGAAAAGAATTGTATGATGATCTGGCATCAGAGCAACATAAACCTAAAAAAAATAGTTTCCGCGACGTAAAGATGCCGCAAATGCCGTTGACGATATCTGGGCGATAGATTTAGTTGATGTGTCAAATCTTGCTCAGTTTAACGTTGGCGCTGATGGTGCTCCAAAGAAATATCTTTTTAACGTCATAGATGTTTTTAGTAAATACGCGTTTAGTGTACTCGTTTCGGAAAAAATAGGAACATCGATGACTGATGCGCTAAAACAGGTCATCGTTAGTACAGAAAGAAAACCAAATAAAATCTGGACTGATCACGAAGCGGAGTTTTTTAATAAAAAATTTGAGCAGTTTTTGGAACAAAATAACATTAAAAAGTATGTTACAGGAAGCGAAGGAGAAAGTGTCGTCGTCGAGCGATTTAATCGCACACTAAAAGAGCTGATACATAAACATTTGACGGCTAAAAATACAAATAAATATATCGACGATCTACAGCAGATTGTTGATAATTATTATAACGCGAAGCACAGATCAATAAAAATGTCACCAAGCGACGCAATTAAAAATCAAATTCTTGCAAATGAAAACATGTACCGCAGACATAAATTAAAAGTTGGTGATCGAGTTAGAAATTCTCTGACGAAAAAAACATTTGAAAAAGGATTTACCCCAAACTGGAGCGAAGAAGTATATGTTCTTGATAAAGTTTTACTGACAATACCTGTAACATATGCGCCAAAGGATTTATTGGGTGAGCCAATAACCGGTAGTTTTTACGAGCAGGAACTACAAAAAACTGAGCAAGATGTTTTCGTTATTGAAAAAGTTATCAGGAAAAAAGGTAATAAAAGCCTTGTCAAGTGGCGCGGGTACAGCGATAAATTTAACAGCTGGGTTCCAACTAAATCTATATTGAAATAATATTGTTATAAATTTCCTCATACTTACGCTTGACAGATTTACATTTTACTGGTTTACATAACGATATTAGAAATTGTCTGCGATCGTCAGAAATCATCATTAGGTTAAAAATCTTGACAAATATAAAGTTGAATTTTATATTTTTCTGTAGGTCTGGAATTTTAATGTTTAAAAAGGGTTTTATCAGCCGCCAAAAAGACTGATTTTCATCAACTGAAAAATTAAATTTCGAGATTTTCTTTGTGATATGATACTTAACATCATATCGTCCAGTTGTCGGTCTGCTGTAAATTTTTTTATCAACTACACCTATGATCTCGTTCTGTTCGTCGTCGTTGTTAAATAAAATATCGTCTTATGTGTGACCAACAGACTCACATTTTTTTATATTGCCAGAGACAGCATCGTCTGCTGTAAAATTATCGTCCGCGATTATATCGGCAAGTCGTTTCATCAAGTCGATATTATAAAACATTTTTATCTAATGTATTATTATAAATGACTAACGATATAAAATATCATCAGAAAGTTGATATATTAAATTACAGAGAATTAGACGAAGCAGTTCGAAAATGTTTGTCGGGATATATTTCTTATTCTGTCAACGTTATTGTGATGCAAGGTGATTCTAATGAAATTCTGCTAACAGTAGCAGAAAAAAAAATAAACGTAATGACAGCACAGTAATGACACTAAAATTTAACAAAGATGTTGTGTTAATGTTTGCTCATAATTGCTTAACTAAAAACGAGCTGGAAAATATAACTAATTGTCGTATTTGAAGATGATTCTGTCAAATGTTGATTGTGATGTTGTCGTATTTGTTATTCCATCGCCAACATATTTTACTGCCCTAGGATTAATTTTAAAATGTTTTGCAGCAGCTGTTTTTGAAGGAAATCTTAGTTCTTCATCTGTTTCAAGATTAAACGAAACAATAGATTTATCTTTACTGAAAGTATTATAATTACCAGTGTTTCCTCGTCCGCTATTTTCTTGTTGAGTGACAAGTTCCAGGTTTTCTAGATGATTATCTGTTTTAACACTGTTGAAATGATCTGTCACTAAACCATCGGGTATAGGTCCGTTAAACGTCTCGTAAACAAATCTATGGATATAATAACCAAACCTATCCGTTTAACTTCCACGAACAACTACAAGCAAGTATCCATTATTTTGCAAATTACCTAATACTTTTTTGTTTGGATATTTCGAACAATTCCTTTGTCAGATGCCTCATAAAGATCAAACACAGGATGAGGTTGAAATTCATTTTGCAAAGACAAATTTTCAATATTATCATCGGTAACCGCACTGTTGACATGATAAACTCGTTGTCCTTCTGGAATTTCATAACAAAATAACGTGTAAATAAAATCTTTCCTAAACATTTCAACTCGCTCGGTATCTCCTTTCGATTTAACGCTGATCTTATAACTAGCTGGTGTTAATTTACCAAACGGTTTTCCGTACTTGACGTGAATTACTGAACCTAACATATTTCCTGCGTACAAGTTATACTTGGGATGAACATGATATTCTTCCTCTTCCTCTGCCGTCAGTCTTATGCAACTCAAATTTTGTGTCATTACAATATAAGCATTTTTTATATCTCTAATTGATTTTTCAACTAGCGATATCAATTAAATATATAAAATGTTATATAACAATGCTGAAATTACGAGATATAGCCAAAAAGAGCCTTATAGGAGAACCTACAAATACAGCTACCGCTTTTGCAGGATTTGATAACAGTTATAAATTTGATAATCAAAATATTTTAGCAAATTTTAACTCTACAAATTTGTTTCATCTTCTGCATCCGACTGTAACGCAAAAACTTGCAGTACATAAAAGTATCAAACTAATAGTACAGTATCATGTTATTTTATCAAAGTTACATAATACAGATTTCCGCAACGAGATTGCCAAACCATGTTTAACAGCTAAATCCCGAAAATATTAGCTGGAACAAATATTTCCTCAGTCGCCGATGAAATACATAAGGAAATAAATAAAAAAATTCGAAGAATTTACTGCATCAGGATCAGGTTGGAAATTTGAAATGTTAAAAGAAGTTTTATTTCACACAGCAAGATATAACGTACTTCGCGGTAGTTCTTACGCTGATCTCCCTCAAAAAAATTAAAACAAAAAATGTTGCATAAACGTAAAGAACTCTGTTTCCAGTGGGCTATTCTTTCTGTAATGTTTTCAGCAGAAAAATATGCTGATCGCGTCGACAAGTATATTAGTCACGTATCAAAATTAAATTTTAATGGCATTGACTTCCCAGTTGCAGAAAATCAAATACTAAAGTTTGAAAAGCAAAATAATATTTCAGTTAATGTGTTTGGTCTTGACGAACGTGAAAATGTTTATCCCAGATACATCTCAGAAAAAGCTACACAAAACACAATAAACTTGCTGTTTTTTTAAGGACATTACGTTGGGATCAAACACTTTAAATGTCAGCTACATACAAAAAATTATTTATTCTATTTTAGCCAGCCTATATTGGAATATATGCATGTGGTTTTGGACAACTGGAAACAGTATAAAACGAATCAGCAAAACTAATTACGGGCGAATCATCCTGAAGTGTGATCGGAGTTAGTATCCACTGTAGTGCTAGATTGAGAAATAGGATGGAAAACCTTGAATACTGCTGAAGGAAACACAAATATGTATGTTTGTTGGGTTGTTGTTTTTTTTTTTACTAAAAAACAAGTGATTTAAGTCTTTCCTATCATTTTATCTCTTGCTCCTCCAGCCGTCAGTGACACTGCGCTTCAAGTCTCGTAGTGTAAATAACTTCCAAACAATAAATGCTAACAGTGGTCCCAGCTTCATTAAACAGCTCAAACTTTCTTCCTCAAATTGAAATAGTTTAATACTGTATCTTTTCTATTAATCACTTGCTTGGAAACGAACATTTTGTTTCACACAATAATCAGCAAGCATCAGGTAAAAACTTAACTTTATCAAGATGTCCTGAAATGTTTAACTCTTTAGCTTTTTTCAGGAATAAACGCGTTTCAAGGTGGGAAGAAGTTTAAAGGCCCTTCCCCCCTTCCCAAGGACAAGAGTGGAGAGCCCTAGGGACTCGCTCCCATTCTCGCAGAATAAACATCTTCTTTTAGTTCCCGTTGGCACCATACTAAACCTCTTTTTAAAGTTTTAAGACAATAGGGTGAATTTGAATCCTTGTCTCTTATCTGTACCCTTATAAAATTCATAATATTGTATGAAGTATCAGAAGATAATGCAAATCTCAGTTTGAGGTGAAATGTTGCGAAATTTAGTGAAACTGGGATCTCGATCTCTCTCTCCTTGCTGAAGCATGTCAAGATGACTCCATAAATAATTTTTAAATAATAATAATAATAATAATAATAATAATAACGTAATATTTTCTTCCCGCCCCTATTTCTAAGGCACAAGAAACTCGTTTTCACTCGCTGTTATACACTTAACCAGCGCTTATTCAAAAAATAAAACGTAATTTTCGCTCATGTAGATGTGGTATAATTTATATTTACTCCGCCAATCTTTTACAATTGTTTCTATAGTTAAAGGAGAACTATTTGAGAAGGTGGTTTCCGTTCTAATCTTTAATTTCTCATTTTGTGTTTACATATTGTAATCATTATTCATACAAATTATGAAATAAATGTTAAACCAACAAAATTTATATTTACAATACCATTCAGAATATAAAAAAAAAGAATTTCGATAATTCTATCGCTTTACCAAATCCACATACAGCCTTCGTTCTTAAACTGAAAACAATTTAAACTTCCCTGCTTAACTATGCCGTTTGTTGTTTGTTGGTTTTTCTACCTATTTTGCCTATATTTTGTCGATGCTATAATTCGCAATTCTCTATTTTGAGCTATACAGATACCAGTCAGGTGCCCTCCACATATTGCTGAGCATGAGCAGATATTTGTTAGTAATACGGTAGCCATACTTTTTAAAGCTTTATATATTAACTACTTTCGTATGAAGGTAACACGTTTAACTTCAATGTTTATAATTTTAGAAGTAAAATAGTAGAAATAAAAATAAAATCTTGAAAGAAGTGTTTCACATCACATAATTCATCAATAATTCATCTATGGAGCAAATTGTTGCATTGATATTGTTTTGTGATTTGTTTTCCCACATCTTGTGTGAAATTGCCCGTAATGTGCTGATGAACTTAAGTTTTAAATTAAGAGATGATGATGATGATGATGATGATGATGATGATGATGACGATTATTATTATATAGGCATAGGAATAAAAAAAAAAATTGCATACTGACATTAGTGTGTATTAAAGAAGTCTTATGACAATGTTCACTCATATATATATATATATATATATATATATATATATATATATATATATATATATATATAGAGAGAGAGAGAGAGAGAGAGAGAGAGAGAGAGACAGACAGACAGACAGAGGTTGTTACTTGTAGCGTTATGTCAAAATACGATGGAGGATGACTGGCTATTTCCGCACAGTAAAGTCGTTTTCAGTTTTAGTAATAACTGTCATCCGCAGTATTTCCGGTAATTAATTTACATTTTCTTAAACTTGCCCATATTTGTCTCATTAATTAGTTGCATTTGATGCATAAAGAAGCAACACAAAGGTATTTGCACAATGTTTCATATAAAAACAAATTTATTGTAGTACAAACAGTCGAGTAGGTTTTCTTAAGTTTAGATTAACAATTACACCCTTTTTTCGAGCAAACCTTAAACTTGCTTCTGTAACTAACGAGTCCACACTCAGTGGTCGTGCCGTATAGAATCGATTGCTGCACATTATCTACTTCGTTTTGTATTAGCTTTACTGCTAATAGATCAGAAGAGTTTATATAATCGCCTTTTATTCGTCGGCCAGTCCGTCCGTTAGCTCGTATTTATTACAGTAACTCTCCGAAATTATTTTGAAATTCCCATGAAACTTGACACAAGTTAATGCCAAGAGCTGGTTTACCCTCGATTAAAATGGTGCTGCTCAGAATTCCATTTCGGTTGCCATAGCGGACAATTTGAAAATCTTGTTTTTGCTCTTCTTAAAAACGACTAGTCTTAACAACATGGACATTTCACAAAGCAACCTCTTACATTGTATAGTTGGTCCTAAATCAAATTGGGCAGTATGACCTCCATGAAATTCTTATTGAAAATATCACAAGCTCTCCTGAACTGATGGTTATATCAAGGTCAGTTTTCATTTAAAGACTTCTAAAGTGACCCTGGGTAAGACACAAGAACAATATTCTTGACAATTATTGTTCTAAAATTGAGTACTGTTATAGTATTAACAGTGCCTACTGTTCATTATCGTTGAGTGATCTACACCTTAATTGCCATCACTAAACTTCAGACAAACATTTATTAATTGCTATGGTACACATACTCTGGCACTAAATTGGATCAAGTAAAGTTAACATGTAAGGTCTCATTATTGAGTGTAGTGTTCAGGCTTTTTCCAGTATCTGACACCTTCATGGTGACATAACACCACACAGTATTCAGTCTGGTTTACATTGGATTATGCCTCTTGTTTGTCCTTGTCTAAACTTGTGACATACTTTAACATAGAGTTTGTTGTATTTCTCAGGGTATTTATATAATGATCTTCCAACCGATCATTGATGACTAAAATGAACTGAATAATCACCATTTAAAAGTATGTATATACAGATTCCTAAAAATGATACCCATGTCACAAACTCTCCTACACTTAGTCAAATACTTAAGATAGAGGAGTGTGAATGTTTTTCACTCAAAGAATGAAGATAAACGGTGGAAAATACACAAATAATATGATATTTATTGATGTATAACATTAAAAATGCACACACTTACACACTGCCATTAACACTACCTTTCATGACGATAATGTTAAATGAAATAAGATCAATATAAACTGATTCAAGTCCTGATATTCAGCTCTCTTTTAATGGTAAAGTTCTATCATTGCACTACATCAGGAACTCACCAAAGTCAATTTTCCCACTTTTATCCTGATCTAAAAAAGCACTCAACAGTTTGGCTCAAAGAATTTAGTTTTTCATCCACAAGTCACATATATATATATATTTATGTATTCTACGCAAAGTAACAGCTAAATGTGACCACAATTGAACACTATTTGCTGTTACAAAATTGGACTCTATATCTGTACTTTCTTGCTCATATTTGAATCTCCCTTCCACCAGCCAGGACGCTTGGTGAGGCCCTCACTGAGACCGGCCAGAATGCTTGGTGAGATCTGTAGAGTCACACCCCATTCCTGTACTTCAAATCCACCCTTCACTGGCCAAAACACTCAGCAAGGGTAATGGGATCAAACACACCCTCCTGCCTGCTTGCCTCCTCTTCCATCTCTGACTCACTGCTTTTTATTCCCAAAATACATCAATGTCTATATGACAGCTTGCTTTCCACACAGCATAGGTATCTTGGAGGAACACAGGTTTTTCCATAAAATTGCAACATCAGTATAGCTCAGTGAGTATAACCTATGTTCACTCTTGGCAAAATCTTTCGCCCAAAACTGTTAATTTGATGGGTTTGTGTTGCAACCTACAACAACAATAGTTGATACCAAATGCCTACATCACCTATGTGATCTGTACTTTAGTTGTTTGGAATATTTGAGAACATTCTTGGCATTTGGGCAAGAATCTCAAACGAGGTCACCCAAAACTGACACTTATTTTCTTATTGGTCCTAAATAATTATGGTGCCGATCTTACATGCCATATGGCTGCCACAGCAGGCCTCATGAAAATCTTTCACTGCACCTCCAGGATGAATGACTGTATTTAAATAGGGTTTTCACTAAAGACTTCCTGTGACATCCAGTTGGTCTTAAATGAAAATGGCCACCACATGGAAATCTAGACAATCTTGTTAATGTTACTTCTTCTGAAGGGATGGTTATATCAACATGGGATTCCCACCAAAAGACTTTTTCTAATGTCTGCTTGGTCTTTGATGAAAATGATTTAGCGTCTATCTTAAAAATCTTGTTATCATTTAAGTTGCTTTCAACACTCAGCACTTGCTCAAAAGAAATGGTCTTTATCTTTAGCCCTAGATTGAGATATTACAGCAGATGTTAGGGCCATTGGTCCTATTTCATCAAGCCCAGTGGATTTTTGTTAGGGCCATTGGTCCTATTTCATCAAGCCCAGTGGATTTTTGTTAGGGCCATTGGTCCTATTTCATCAAGCCCAGTGGATTTTTTTAACATTCAGTGTCATAAGGGTACAGTATACATCATATTCACTCACATTAACTATGGAAATTTCAAAAGAATGATTGGTTGGAACTTTGGCATGAACATAATTGAGAAGTTTTTTAGTGATCAATGGTCTCAGTGTCTCTGTGACATAATTATGTGTTTCATTTGTAAAGTGGTGGCTGAAGATGCCAGCTATTTCATGTACTTTGTAGCTGAGTCTTCAGTTTGGTCTAATTTAGTAGGCATAAGAATGTTTGGGGAGATTTTTTAGATACTGCCATGATGCGCTTGTCTTGGTAGCACTCCTAATAGCTTGAGTGTAATAGGTTTTCATAGCTTAATGTATTAGACGGCTTGCTATGTTTTGCCATTTTGTTAAGTTTCCCCAATCTTTGTTCTGTGAAACCTATCTCTTTTGTGTCTTGCTTCTTTTATCTCTTTGGTGATCCATTTAGGTAGCAGCTCATGTTTAACAAACTTGGTTTTAAAAGAGGCATGATTGTCTAATTCATGGATAAAAGGTTTGTACCATGCATCCAAAGCAGTATTGACATTTGGAATATTTGCAGCATCATTAAAAGGCATCAAGTAAGGTCATTACAGAAGTTGTCTTCAGGAAAATGGAGAAAATCTCAATTTTATTTCATGATGTTGGTTAATAGTAAGTTTAGGCACTTGTCTAGTGATACAGGATAGTGGTTACTTACTGCAAATACAGTTACACAAATTTCACTTTAATTTTCTACTTTATTTGTGTATATATGGTCTACTAATACTGAACTATCTTTCAAGATTCTAGTTGGGCTGCCAATGACATGAGTGAAATTACCAGTTTGGAAACAGCCCAGCCACTTATGAGCAGGGTTTTTTAGGAAGCCTGTATTAAAATCACCACTTATTATTGTTTCATAATTATGTACACCAACAACATTTTCTATTTACTTTTGAAATATTTCAGTCCACTCTACTTCAGAATTTGGGGTTCTATAAGCACAGCATATCAGAACCCTCTGTGTATTCTAGCCATATACATGTACTTTCAATGGTGTTGGTTTCAGTGTCACATCTCCTTTTATATTTTATGGAGTCTGCAATTATCCCCCTTCCCTCTGAGAATCTCTGTCTTTTCATACAGACCGATACCCTTTAATATCGAGTAATGTATTGTTAATGTTGCTGTTTAAAAATGTTTCACACAGACCAAGAATATGTACAGATCTATTCTGATTTAGCAGTAGCATGCCTTAAACTGATTCTTGAGCCCTACTTTACACATCCAATTGTACAAGTTTGCTTACTATCACTATTACCACATGTGCATGGATTAGCTTTAGTATGTACCATGAGGTCTATCATGTCATTTAACTTAATATTGGTTGTGGTACATTATGTTTTGATTAGTATTTCTACCATAAACATTAACATTAGGAATATCATGTGTACAAGAGGCATCAAACAAGTTGCATATTTTATTAGTATGGTCAAGTAGACATTTGTATCAGTATTTTTTGCTTATCAGTTAAAAAGTATTTTTACTGTATGAATTTGGTTGACATTAGATGGCATTTGCTGTCTGAATTGGGTTGGCCATGGCTGACATTAGATGGCATTTGAGTGTTACTGTTACAACTTAATCGTGTATTAGATGCGAAAGTCATTCACATCTAAAATTATCACATGCTTCACACAGATCTGAGTACATAATATTTATTTGCATTAGGGATTTTACCATATGCATTGTTATTTAAGATCAGTTTACTGTTGCTTGTTGTACACAAACATGAGGTGGCATTCTCCTCTTTGCCACTCACCTAATCCGGTGGCACTGTCTCCAAAGGACAGAGTTTTTGTTAGTGCCTGAGTGTTCCACATGCATTTATCCACAATTGATGAACCAATAATCCAAGTTCTGTTTTGCTTACATTGATTTGGGTGGGGTGCTGCTTTTGAGGGTTGTTTGTGCCTGGTAACCACTTGGGTTTGACATTTGTGTTGGTGAAGCATCTGTGGTAGCAGTAGATACATGTACTGGTATAGGCCTAGGGTTGTCTGTTAAATATACATGTACATTAACTCCACACACACTGTATACTACTTCAGATTATTCTTCTTCCTGGGTGTCAAAAATCTTCTTCCTTGTCATGGTTTTAGGATTAGTCTATATTGCAGTACCAACTAGCAAAATGAGTCCAGTCTCAGCACCGGTGCCTTGCTCTGTTGTGCTTTGACAGTATTTAGTTCAGTTGTTAAATTTTTAACTTACTCTTATAATTCTGCGATAAGATTTGCTTGTCCACTATTGGTAATGATCAATGATTCATAGGGCATATTTTGAATCCAGTGTTTATGGTCTGTGGAGCCAGTTCTCTGTACAGTAGTTTGCATAAAGGGTAATTCATTTTTTACTGCAGAACCCTGATTACAAGAGTCTATTTCTTTCTTAGCCCTCAAGTGTTTCAATTTGCTGAGACACTGAAATGACACATGGTGGATCAAGGTCACCTGTATCATTACTTTGATCAGTTTTATTTATATTAAGTGATTTGAAGATGAGTGCCTCCTTGTCTCCTTTTCCTTTCTATCTCATCTCCTTTAGATGTATGAATAGGAGTGGTGCAAATGGGGTGAGTGGTGGTAATTTGTTTTACATGTTTCTTCCCTCAAGGCATGGCAGACAATGAAGAAATATTGAAGCCAAATCAAACAGCCTATTCCTCTGAATATGGAGTTTATTAGTGGTACTATAATATGTGACAGTTACATGAGGATTTTTCTCCTCTTGATGGCATTTGAAAATTCATCCATTTTGAAAATTTATCCATTTTGCATACTGTCATTATATTTGCATTCCAGATTTTTAAGTAAAAAGGTATGAATAGCAGTGATCAAACAAGGAGAAACTGTAATTATCACACTTTGCAAATGATATACAACTTGCAAAACTTTGGGTTGCTGTTGGCCTCATACATGTAAATTGCTTTGAGTCATACTGAATTCTGGTTCATCATCTTTCTCAAGTTGTGAATGATTTGTAGATTCCTTATTTTGAAAGGACTTATTACTCACCTGAGAAGGTTAGTTAATGTCCAGAGAGCTAAACCCTGAGAAGGAGTTAGATGAATCTGAACTCAATAGAAAGTTTTAAATCCACTTTATGGTTTTGTTCAGTGTAGCCATTTTGAAAAAAGTTCTTGTTTGATCTTTCTGAGTAATATCTTCCTCAGATTTCATCCAAGTTCACACAGTTTTAGTTAAATAAAAATAATGGTGTAGGATGAACTCAATGGCATTACACCCATACATATATACATACTGAATGACATTATCTCATACATACTGAATCACAACATCTTGCACATACTGAATGACAACATCTCGTACATACTGAATCTTGTACAAACTGAATGACAGTTTCTTGTACTACTGAATGGCAATATTTTGTACATACTAAATGACAATATCTTTAATAGCACAGGAAGAATAATGGTAAGTAATAATCATGAAAGTATTAATCTTGAAGCATGTTTTGTAATTTTCATATTCTAAAACATACAATAAAACTAAAGTTCAGCTACATTTATTTTTGAAATTTGGAAATGTAATTAATGGATACACATGTATGTACAAAAGATAGCAGAAGCCGTACCCTCTCTCAAAGATGAAAAGGACTAATTATGTTAAAGAAAACTTTCATCTTATCTGATCTACATTTATATTTAAGTGTAAGACAAGTTAAAATTTCCCTTTCCAGGTGAATGGATCTATGTGTACAATGGCTAAGTACCTTTTGGCAATATACGTGACACTGGAACAGGAATCTGCAATTAAAGAGCTATTTTTACACAGAAACTGGACATTTGTTGCAAAAGGTTGGTATGATTGGTTTTGACGTATCTTAATTTTATTGTTTCATTTGGAGAACATCTGGTTGTAAACAAGTAATGCCTATTTGTTTCCTTCTTTTGAGCTATATCACATTCAAATAATGTAAGCCTTTGATAGTCACTTGAATACACAGCATAACTTGAATGTCTGGCTCAGCAGGGCCTCTGCTAGGTTTCGCATTTGTGGCCAAATGCGAAAGAATTTTGAAGGTGGCACTATTTTTTACTGACTGGCATAAGTTGCTGGCGACAAATTTTTATAAAGTAAATTTTAAAGTTTTAATTGACATAAGTGACTAGGGCCACTTAATACCTGTTTTCACTATTTGCAGCAGTCAGTATATCTTGTCGGTGGATGATGAATAAGATGTTATTCGAACATAATTGCAGCTAACTGCAAGCTTTCTCAGTCGGTTTTGAGAAGTAGCTTTAAATGTGATTAGTAGTTAATAAGGAATGACCAGGGGATATATGTAACAAGATAACCAGGTTGGATTTCGGATTTATAACAGAACTGTCAACGTTTTCCATACCATTTAACAGTTTGCGTATAAGATGAACACACGATGCACCGGCACTGACTAAACCGAAAGGCATGACTTTAAATTGATAAAGACCTTTGTGGGGTCGCGAATGCCGTTAACTTGCGGGCTTTATCAGCAATTGGTACCTGCCAATATCCCTTGGTAAGGTCTAACTTGGAAATATATTTATGACCTGCCAACTTTGAAAATAAGCTTTCTATGTCTGGCATTGCTTCTGCATCAAACACGGTGATTTTGTTCAGTTGCCGAAAGTCAATGCAAAAACGGTTTGTCCTGTCTTTCTTTCTGACTAATACAATGGGGGACAAGTACAGGGAACTGGAAGGTTTGATCACTTCCTGGGCTACATTTTCCCCACTTCTTCATTGATTGTCTCCCGTGCATTAAAGGGTATTGGATATCCTTTAATCCTGATCGGCTCTGAGGTATTCAACTTGATCTCATGTTGAATCAATCCAGTACGGCCTGGTTTGTCCGTAACACGTCCTGGTATTGGGACAAAAACCCCAAGATCTGTGTACGCTGACCCTCGGATAAGTCCAGACATACATTGATCTGGTCTATACATTCTTTCCCTACATCAATGGGGTATTCAAGGGGCATTTCGGTACTGGAGACGAATTCCAATTCATCACACGACCTATCCTCTATCACCGCTATACATACTATGTTCAAACCCTTTTATCTATTGTTTGGCAAAGTCTTTCTACGTAGAGTTTCAGCATATTGGCATGAAATACCTTGGACTTACCTTCCATGTCAATGATGTAGTCCATTTCGCCTTTCACTTGTTTGACTTCGTATGGTCCTTTCCATTGGACTAGCAGCTTGTTTTTATTCGTGGGGAGAAGCATCAACACATGATCGCCTATATTAAACTTCTTGCTTTGCGTTCCTTGGTTGTAGTACTTAGCATACTTACGACTAGATTTCACGAGTTCATCATGCACCATTCGACATGTACTTAGAACTTTCGTGCAAATCTACAACGTATTGGTAAGTGGTCTTAACTTCTTCGCTCGCAACTTCATCTGACCACAGTTCACGTAGAATACGCATAGGACAATGAACTGTCCTACCATACAATAGGTGAAACAGGGAGAAACCTAAACTTTCATGAGGCACCTCACAATGCGCGAACAGAATTGCGTTTATATACCTATCCCAATCCTTAGGTCTTTCCGCACACATCTGTCGTAACACTTGCTTCAACGTCCCATTGAATTTCTCTACCATTGCACATAGGGTGGTAGGGTGTTGTGCGCAACTGTTTAAGGGACAACAACCTACTAATTTCTGCCATGAGATCTGAGGTGGATTTTGCTCCACAATCCATGAGAACCTCTTCGGGGACTCCGACCCTGCTGAACATGTCTACGAGCGCTTCAGCTGCATGTTCGGTTTCAATTGATGGCAAAGCTATGGCTTCAGGGTACCTAGTGGTGTAATCTACCAGCATTAAGATGTATCAGTTTTTCCAATCTGTATGTGGAAATTTAGGTTGTACAATGTCAGTGGCCACTCTTTTAAATGGAGTATCTATCAGGGGCATCTGACCTAACGGTACTCTAGTTATCCTTCCCTTAAAGACCGTCTTCTGGCAAACATTGCACGAACAACACAACCGCGCTACATCGTTATTGACACCGGGCCAATAGAATTCTTGTAATACCCTATCAGTTGTTTTCTTCACAAATGAATGACCTGCCATACTCGACTCGTGCGCAACCTTGAGTACATGCGACCTGTATTTCTGGGAAACAACTAGTTGCAAGAACTTCCTATCATCAGGCGTAGTATATTCCCTGTACATTAAACCCTTTCGAAGTAGAAATTTAGAGGACCCCCCCACTCTTACACTTACCTGACAACATTTTCTCTGCGGTCGCTTTTAAAAACGCATCACATTCTTGCTCATTCAGAAATTCTTTGCTGGAGATATCAGTAATGGCTTCCGGTACTTTTAATTTATGTAGAGGTTTGTTGTCCTCCTTTACCTGAGCTCTGGCTTGCACTGCTTGGATGTTCGGGAATCAGAAGTCAGACATGGTTGGGAGTCTAGATCCCAGTACATTGTCAATCATAGGTTCATAAATTAGGTTGGCTATGCACAACATTTCAACCGTTCCAGTCAGAAAAGGTGTTTTGATAACTATCCTTGCAACAGGAACATAGTCGATTATTTGGTCCAGTGGCATACAAGGCGATTTAAATCCAAGCAGTTGGTCATCGCAAACGAGGCTCCATTTCACGACTACACTAGTGCACCCTGTGTCTCATAAAACGGTCAGTTCTTGTCCGTTGACAGTGCCATTCGTCATCGGTACCCTTGCTTCGGGGAAAATGCACATGCCGATCAATTGGATAGTGTCGCGACCAATCTCTGCATGCACCACTGGCTCATACACTGCTTCCCAGTTAGCCTGCTGGGACACATCAAGTTTTCCATCTACCAACCATCTGCCTTCAGTGGCCACCATGACTCTCAGGACTGATTCCTTCCGCTTAGGACAATTGGAGGAGATATGACCCCACTCCCCACTCCTTGCAAGTGAAACATTGCATTTCCTTGTGCCTTCCCTGGTTATCCCTACCAGGTTTTTCAGGTTCCTTGGGATTTGGTCCTTTGCCTGATTCTCACCTTTGCTGTCTCGCGAGATGACATTCTGTGAACCTCCCCGAGCTTCAGCGAATAAATCCACCTGTGTGACCATGTCATATATATTCGTGAAGGACCTTTCTCTCAAGAATAAATATAACTCCTTGCCACAAGTTGTCAAAAGCTGGTCCCGACGCAAGAAATCGATAAGACCCTAAATGTCTTAATGACTTTACCACAGTCCACCCATCGCTGCAAGTAATTGCACGTCCTACTGACGAACTGGGTGAATGTCTTGCCTCTCGCAGGTTTGCTATATTTAAACTTCTTGCAAAACTCCTGCTCGGTTAGCTCGTATTTATTCGGAAGTGCTTGTTTCAACGCGAGGTAATTTAGTGAATCGGCCACGGGTAAACGAGAATACACGTCTAGTGCTTTACCCTTAAGCAACGCGCTAAGATGGAGCGACCAATTGTCTTTCTTCCATTTTGTACAGTGGCGTACCTTTCAAACCTGTTTAGATAACTATCCATGTTATCTTTGTTGTCTTCAAATGGGGGCAGTTTTGGACCTCTTAGTTTGAAATCATGTTCCCCCTCCCCTTTTGTTTGCAAATGCTCAGAATTTCTTGATACTCTCTATTTCTATCTTCTATCTCCACAGCTTCTAACTTCACTTGTTTTTCCCTTTCTACTTTCCTATCCTATACTTCTTTTAGTAGTTGTACCTTTTCCCTTTCTGATTGCTTTTCTAACTCTATATTTTCCCTCTCTGCTTCCCTTTCCCATTCTATCCTTTCCTATTTGGCCTGTTTTTCTAACTCCATCTTCTCCTTCTCAGCATGCTTTTCTATCTTCTCATTTTTAAAAGCCATTTTTCTTTCTTCGGCTTCCCTTTCTACCTCTAGTTTCTCCCTTTCGGCTTTCTTTTCTAATTCTGTCAACACCCTCTTGGCTTCCCTTTCTATTTCTCTCTGATCCCTTTCCCTAGCCTGTTCTTCATGAACAAATGTTCTAAGAGATTCTCCTTCATAGCCAAACTGTTTCCCCAGTTCCACAAGTTCTTTCATTGATGACATTTCAAAAACCTGATATGACCAATTTAAAGTGCACTACTATGCCAAAAGGCATAATTACGACAATTTCAACAAACAAACCATATTTTCCTTCTCAGAAGGCAACAAAAACATGAAATGTGTACAAAAAATAAAGTAATGTTATATGTCTACTTAACCTCACAGTCTTGTCAAGAACGTCTGAAACACACAAAAGATCATACAAGAATAATGAAACAATAATTGTAGTGCTCCATTAAATCCAAGATCCCACTTCCAGCACCATTTGTAACATGATAACCGGGTTGGATTTCGTATTTATAACAGAACACTTTTAATGGTGATACAGATACAATGTTTATTAATGAATGACTTGAATGAGAATAGAATTGATTAATAAGTGCGTGTATAAGATCCAAATATTGGACAAAATTAACACAATCCACACAAACCTAATAATGCAACATAAATGTGAATACAAATAAATGATCTTACACAGTAAAAGGACTAAGGTTAATGATTTACAGTAAATTCACATGAAGAAAAGAATTATGTGTTTTACTCAAATAGTAAAAAGGATGTATTTTACTCATATAGTAAAATGTATTCACTCAAATAGTGAAAAATGAGGTACTTTATTCAAACAGTAATATGATGAAAACAAAAGGGACAGATATCATATACAATATCTTTACAGTTCCCAAAACACTGGGTATAACAAACCCCAAAATTAGCCCATGGCTACAAGATTACATGCATGGAGTAACACAAACACACTCCGTCGCTAGCACACTTGGCTACCAGTTACACTGGTCAATCAAGCAGTCAGTATTTCATGTAGTCACCGACCACCATCCAGTTCCTTGCTCAATCGAGCAATCAGTGCCCACCAGTTAGGTCAACAATGCCCAATCAACTGCTACTTGACCAGCAACACTTTCACTAAGCTCTATGGCTGCTGTGGTTCAGCTTTACAGCTGCTATGGTCAACTTCTATGGTTAGCTCTACAGCTGGCACCATGTCGACTCCACTCAGCTGAAAATACATCTAACACCATGTACTGTGCATGACATGGGCATATACGATAACACATAATGACATTATATATGGTAAGCTATACAAATTACATTATCGGCACAACATTACAAAGCAATAAACAGGTTCAGAAGTGAACCTACCCATGTCTGATAAAAATCCTACAGTACTAATCGTTTCTTAAAAATGCAACTTTATATTGCTAATATAAATCTCTTGCTAAGTCACGAACAAAATAGAAAATATTTGCATTATACTACGTAAGCCGAAGTTACATAGAAATATACAAAAATAAACGTGGTAGTACAATAGTTATAACTTATAATATACATAGAAATTAGTAAATAACTCACATACCTCTACAGCTGAAGATGTGCAAGTCCTTAAGTAGACTGCTCACTGACAAGACGTTCCATAATGTAAAGATTTTAGTCTTATGGTGAGGCATTTATTCACAGACGATGCAACCCAACATCATCTGTGGGCTGGAAGTATTCGGTTCTTCCCTTCGAAAGCACTTCGCACGTGTGTCATAGGATGAACCGAACTCACTGTTTTGAAATATTGTACAATATACATAAATCATCCTCGGGTATTGTTGTACACAAAAAAACGAAACCCGAGTACATGTATTTAATAAATAAAGGGATTTATACCATTCTGTTACAATGTACTCTATCTTTGAACAGGCCAGCAAAAATATTCTGTGTTGTTAATTTGTGTTTATTGCAAACTGTGAGACGCACTTGGGACTGCATAGTGTTTTAGGGATTATTTACTTAGATAAAACGTTTTTGTGGTCTGAACTTAACCGAGTAACACAGGATGCCACTACAAGGATGCCAGTTGTCGACTGTAAAGGGCCTGAGTCGCTTATATCAATGTAAAATTAAAAATGTACATTATAAAACAAGTCTGTATCGAGCACAAAGAATATGGCTAATCTAGCCCTGAAAAACAAAGATTTATACCCAACTGCATCTGAGGCAGTTACCAGGTTACTTGTTGCCCTTATTTCTACTGCAGACTGTGAGAGGGGGTTCAGTCACCAGAATCTGACCAAAACAAACTTACAAACTTCTATGGGTATATCTACTCTGAAAAATTTAATCAGAATTTCTATTGATGGGCCCAGTGTTGAGAATTTTTACTTCAGGAAGGCATGTAAGAAATGGTCTGGGAAACAAATGAGGCAGATATTAAGTGACAGCGACATTGTTCATAAAGACTAAGGGTACCCTGGTAACTGATCATTAGGATTGATGAGTACCTGGTAGAAGTTTACTAAAATTCTGACAGGCCTAGCAATGATGAATGAGGTTCAAAACATGATCATTCTAAACTTAAAGTTTGTAGTTCTTTTTTGGTTAGTTAAAATTATGACGTTTAACAAACTGCCAAGTTGAATTTGGTTCACATTTTGAACTGAAAGCTAAAACTATTGGCCCATTTCTTTCAACAACAAAAAAACTATCGGCTTATTGCATTAATTCAAAAAACAGAAATCTCTCATTGTAAAGAATTATTCTAGAAACACACACATTATTCATTAGAACAAATTGTGTTATATGGTACTTGATGGCTCCATGATTGGTGTTTATTACATTTGAGGACTACAGGATGTCAAAACTCAATTCCACCTTTTCACTTTTCCAGATATCAGTGGCTTTGATCTGAGGACCAGTGAGAAAATCAAACATGCTGATTCAGCTGATTTAGAGGAAAATACAGACAAAAAGAGTACTGTAAATTCAAACAAACAGCTGAACACAGCTTTATATGATTCCTTGAATGCCAACCTTACATATGTAACATGTTTGAAAAAAGCACAGAATGAGGACTCTGAACTTAAAAGCAAGGAAGCCATTGCTTTAACAAAGCATGATAATATTGAAAAAGACATTGCACCCCAGATGCATAATGTGACATGCAGTCAGCAGTATAGGGCATCAAGGTCCTATACAGAAGAATTCTCTTCAAGACCTTCAGTCACAGAATTTAAAATTGATGCAAGGATTCAAGATACAGAATCCAATGTTAGCGGAAACGCAAAGTTTTTAAAGACAACATGTAATCACAGTGTATCTGGACTAAGTTCAAACAACCTGTCACTCCCTGATAGGATAGTTTTAGCTAATGATAACCATGCAGAGGCCTTGAAAGAATCCGCTACAGTTATACCTCACGAAATTACTGATGGTAGCTACATACATGGGAATGATGGTAATAATGAAAAAACAAACCCCACTAGTGATCCCTCTTCTGTTGACCTGTTGTGTGTCAAGACTGAATCAGAAAAAAGCTGTGGTGAAGATGGGGATGAGGACAGTGGACGAAACAACATGGATAGAGTTCTTACTCCAAGTATAGAGAGGACCAAATCAAGAAAAGAAGAAATTCACTTCCCAGAGGCAGAAAAAAGCCCAATGTATGTAGATACTTTCAGAAAAGACTTTAAGCAAGTCCTTTCAAACTGTGTTGAGTACAGCCAATCACAAGTAGAGAAAGCGAACCAAATCTGCATAACAAGCACACAAGGAAGTCAGATGCATGTTAATCTTGATATATTCAGAAAGGAAATTGAACAAGTTCTCAAGTCAAGCAGCAAAAGGAGCCAGGTGTCTGAGAATAAGGATAACTGTTGTCTTGAAGACCCAGAAAGTCAGAGAAAGGCACAGTATTACTGCGAGGAGTGTGATCGGACTTTCACTAAACACACCTGGTTCCTTAATCATAAGCGAGATGGCAAATGTCGTTTTGAATGTGAGTATTGTGGAAGAGTCTTTCTCTCCAAAAGATGGGAAGACTATAAAGCACATGTTAACCATCATAGGAGGGAGAGGGTATTCAAATGCCACCTCTGCTCAAAAAGCTACATGAATAAACGTTCACTCAATGAGCACATGCTAGAACACTCAGGAGTTAGGAATTTTGCTTGTGAGACATGCAATTTGAAATTCCATACCTCAGGCAGATTGTGGATTCACAACAGAAAAAATCATCCAGAAAGAATTGACTCACATCGCTGTCCCATATGTAATTGTACGTTTGAGTCTGGAGCTTTAATGAATGAACATTTGGCCACCCATCAGAAAGATAAACCATACCACTGCAATTTTTGTGATCAACATTTCAAAAGACTTGGTAATCTCAAAGTGCACATGTCCAAGTCACATCTCAACAGATCATATACACCAGCACCTTCCTCAACTGTCAGTTCTTCACAAGAGTTCTCTCCAGCTCCAGGGTCATCAGGACCAAGTTCTGTTGGTGTAAGTTCAGACACAAGCAGCACTGTGGATGATGGTGGTCAGATGAAGGAGGAAAAAGAGGAAGATACTGAGGCTAAGAACCAGTTGGATACAGACATATATGACTCACTAAATGGGTCTAACAGATCAAAAAAGCAACATACATCTGCCATGGATGAGAGAAATGAGGACGATTCATCTGACATATCAGCCTTCACTTCAGTTAAGGAAGAAACCATGGATAGCAGTTGTCAGAGTGAAATTGATTCTACCAGTGAATCATGGTCAAGGTCCTATGATCAGTCTCGGGAACATTCATTTAGCTTTCAAGGTAATAAAGAGCAAGAACAGAGAAACCAAGATGAGCAGGCAGGAGCCTCAAATTCTGGGCTCTACTGCGAAGAATGTGGAAGAACTTTTATCCAACAAAGATGGCTAAAAGACCACAAACGAAATGGCAAATGTCGCTTTGAATGTTCATATTGTGGAAAAGTTTTTTTGTCCAGACGGTGGGATGATTATCAGACACATTTAAACCATCACAACCAGGAAAGAACCATAAATGTGAGTTGTGTCCTAAAAGTTACATTTCAAAGAGATCCCTGAAAGAACATTTGTTGGAACATGTAGGAGAGAAGAACTATGTTTGTGACTTGTGTGGTCAACGTTTTCTGTCAGCTGGTCGACTATGGATGCATAGTAAACGATGGCATCCAGATGAAAATACATCCTTTGCCTGCGAGATTTGTGGGAAAAGTTTCAAAATGTCTGCTTCACTAAGGGATCATATGGTTGTTCACACAGAAGAGAGACCATATGAGTGTGAAATCTGTCTAAAAAAATTTAAAAGACGCTCCGAAATTCGTGCCCATTCCCGACTCCACAAACCAGACTACAAGTGTAACCCATGTGGGGTGTGTGGCAAGATGTTCAGTACAAAGTTTCAAATGCGTGAGCATGAGAAACGGCACAGGAAGGAATATAGCGTGTACTGTGAAGTTTGTGGGAAGGGTTTTTATGGTAAGAACTTCCTTGCTGATCACATGAGAACACACAGTGGGGAAAAGCCTTATGAATGTCCCATTTGTCACTATCGGTGTGCATTCTCTGGTAACCTGACCAAGCACATGCGATGCCACAATAAAGAACAAAGTAGTGAATGACTGTTAAATGTTATCCATTTTCTGATGAGTAAGAAAACAGAGCAATGACTGCTACTGTATCTTGGATTAACAAAACAAATGTACTGAGTTCCTGTGTAATATGAGGCTGGTGGAACTTTTTTATATAATGGATGCATAATAAGAGGCAGGTAGAACTCCTCTACATCATGGATGAGGCTGGTAGAACTCCTTTACATGATGGATGTGTAATAAGAGGCTTGTAGAACTCCTTTACATCATGGATGAGGCTGGTAGAACTCCTTTACATCATGGATGAGGCTGGTAAAACTCCTCTACATCATGGATGAGGCTGGTAAAACTCCTTTACATCATGGATGAGGCTGGTAGAACTCCTTTATATAGTGGATGTGTAATAAGAGGCAGGTAGAACTCCTTTACATCATGGATGAGGCTGGTAAAACTCTTTTTCATGATGGATGTGTAATAAGAGGCTGGTACAAATCCTTTGCATAATGGATTTTATGTAAATTTGATTGAAGAGAAATCCATAGTTTGTGTTTATGTATCCCCCAAATCATGTACACAGAATAATATACATTCTTTAATTTTATTATAGAATGCAAAAGAAGATCTCTTTTAGAAATATATTCTGTGCATCAGCTGATCAGTGCTATGTCAAGTTTGAGATTACTGTAATGTAATGTAGTTTTGGGACAGAAAAAAATAATTATTGTTTTTTTGTGTACCAATACATATATGCATGCCAAAAAAAATAGAACCTATTTCATGTCTCAACACTTTTAGACAAAATAAGACAAAATCAGCACAATCACCATGTCACATAGCATTGACCATCTTTTGTTCAGTTACCATGTCAGCAAACTGGTATAAACTGCTATGGTTGTTTCTGTGTTGTTTTTCATGTCCATGTTTGGGTTTCTCCAGCATGAAATAAAATAATGGTAAATAAAAATGTCTTAAATCACAGGTGAGTTAGAGTCTACATATACTATAGTGTACTGTAAACAGTGCGTGTTGTGCTTAGCGCCACTTATATCCTTATTTATTCCTAAAAATATTAGAACTAGATTTAGCTTTATTCATCATTTTCACCAAATCTCATTTGTCATATCATATTTTAGCTATCCATCCATAGGTGTTCATTTACTCTTTGTGCATTCAAGAATTACCTTTTTTTAGTGAAATAAGCAATCCAACAAATTGATGTAATCTGTATGAAGGCTGTACTAACAAAACCTGCAGTCTGCTGGGGTATCTCTAGGACAAACGAGTCATCCAACTCGAAAATATTGGGGACCTCAAAATCCACCTCATCACTTCCCACTTCCATATTCACAGTGGGTATTAGGTTATCAAAAAGGTCACAAAACATCATCATCAATGGATTTGTCATCTGACAATTCAAAGGGAGTTATTTCACAAATGTCATTGCAAAGGCCCGTTATTACCAGGCTTCTCATTGGAAACCAAATTGGACACAAGAAGCGAAATATTCTCATTCAAACTCATCTCCAACTTCACTAGTTTCACTTCGGTTTCTGTACTTGCTGCTGGCCCAAGTCAGCTGTCAACAGGTTTAAATCACCATTCCTACCCTTTTTTGTGCGAGGAACATTTCCCAGGGTAGACTACCATTTATTTACAGTGCCTTTAACTATCAGATTTTCCCTGCCATTCCGTACCCAGAACACAATTAATTTTACTTTGTATTCTCTACATTTGTTTCTCAGTACTGAACTTTCCACTGTGTGACAATCAATACATATCATATGTTAATCTTAAATACCTTCAAAGACGACTTTTCGGTGAAGTTCTTGTCATAGGTTCACCAGCATTTTTTTGAGAGGCTGGACTGTAAACAAACTAGCGCGCAATGGAACACAGATTTCACTTCCAGATCACCAAGACCTTATTACTCCCTGTACACTGTTGCCGAAACACACACAGACAACCACACATAAGCTCATATTCTAAAGAATAAACAATTACCTTTAAAGCCATACCAAGAATGCCTAATCTAACTCTTCTATCACCACCAAAAGGAGACAGTAAAAAATGCTCTAAAAATAGACAGGGACTACATTCATGGGTACTGAACCGGAACTTTTAATTGGAATCCTTTTTCTAACAGCCCCAATTTTTTACGGTCAATTTTAGTCAAACTTTTATATTTGCATGCCACACCTATTTCATCTTTATACATGAAGTCTTTTTGAAAATTTCCTTGCAAACAAGACATGTGACACCTGTCAGAAAGTGTGTAGTGCTGGTGCTCTTGAGAAACCAAAACTAAATTTGCTATATCTTCCTTAATTATTGGAATTTTTTAATGCAGTAGAAACTTAATTGTAATACAAGATAAGACCTGTCTGAAAATATGTTTGAAATTTAAAAATATTGATAACTTAAATTTTAATGGAAATTTAAATATTTAAATTTTAAAAACTAAATTTTATTTAAAAATTAAATTTTCATACAAGTTTTTAAATTCAGTTTGACAAATTTTAGACAGCAAAGTTGACTAATGAATTGTATTTAAAACAAATGGTAGTTTGGGTCTGTACAACCGATAACATTTTTCCCAGGGGTAGTAAAGCAAGCTAGCTCTTAGTGATTTTGGCAACAAATTGCAATAGGCCTGTCCAGATGCATATAGGTGTACATACTAAAGAAACAATGACAGATGCTATGTTCCACATTTATTGTCTCAGGTACTTAGGCAGTTGTTTGTATAATAGCGCACTCAAATTTAAAGTTTTGATTAGACCACTACCATGTTTTATAGCAAAAATGCATTCCATTTTAATGTCAGTAACTACAAAAGGCGACAATGTGACAGGAAAATACAGTTCCAGGGAGACTCTACCTTTCTGAACTATGGTGCTGATCTCATGAAGACCTAAGCCATGTCTTTGAGGTGCTATATATCAGTGTGTGATATGAACTAATCTTGGTCATTTATGGCAGTACACTGCACATGTCCTTATGAAACCTTGCTATCACTGCCAGACTACTGGAGAGATTCCAAGCTGATCCAACTCTAACACTTTGTTCCAGATACCAGGCTAGACCTGAAAAGATACAACATGTTTCACTTAATTCTAGAAAATATTAAGATGTAGGTAAATGAAGTTAAAATGTGTTAGATTTGGTGATTTCAAAATAACATTAAGGTTTCAAGCATGGGAAAAAATATTAAACTTGACAGAGTGACACTCAGAAATGTGAAGCAATGGGCATGTATTAAAGTGATAAATTCATCCTAAAAATATATGAGGTTTCTTGATGCATATTTAGCCATTTACAGGTTAAATAACTAATCAGGTAGACTATGCATCATAAAGTTTACGGCAATGGCAATGTTGGGACGGTGAGGTTTGATCATTGGTGCAAACATAGTACATACCAGTATACAGGAAAGTCACGTGACAATGTACTAAATTAAAATATATTACTATAAGCAATCTTATTCATGAGGTAAATAACAATTTTGGATATTGTAAGTGAATACAGCCAAATGTGGCCACACAGATCAACTATAGGTACCAATAGATCCTATATCAACTTAATGTGAAATTCTGATCCCAAAACTTGTAAACAAGGATGGAATTTGCATATGTGGGACATATACAATGTACTTGTTAAGATTAAATGTGCAGACATAATTCAAATGATCTGTTTGAACATTTATAGTGTATTTTTAAGAGTGTTGGTTACCAATTATTAAGCTCAATGATTCAATGGAATCAGATATCAGCTGATGCTACAATACCGCACTGTCAAAGTACTAAATTGAAATATGTTACCATACATAGGCATACTCATGAGGAAAATAACATTTTTGAATATTTGAAGTGCCCACAGCCAGAAATGTGCCTTACAGATTCATTATAGGTACAGTGTCAGCCTATATGATGCACTGAATGTGAACTTTTGATCCCAAACATTCTAAAATATATGGAAAATTGTTCATGTGGGATATGTAACCATGTTAAGATCAGTTGTACAAAGTTAAATTCAAATAATCTGTTTGAATATTGCTTATGTAATCTTTAGAGTGTCAGTTAACAAATAGTATTAGTAATTAATAATGCATGAAGCAAAATGGATCATTATAATTCCCATAATATCATATAGGCCACAATGTCACACTACATCAATCAATATCTTAACCAAACTGAACAATAAAATGGAATGCATTTTGTGTTCAACTTGCATCATTTTGCTGTTTTCTTACATCCAAGGGTAAATATACTTGGGGAAAGTATATTTTATCCCTTTGACCTGTATTTCATTCTCTGACAGTTTAAAAAGATTTAGTAGAGAACTTGAGTAGGTTCTAGTATAAAGTTTTCATCTCTGTCCTCTCAGTAAATATCCTATAACTATGTTTATAAACAATTACTGAAGGCTATACAAGCAGATACGTGTTACTCAGGAAGTCATCCCATCATAAACACATAAATTAACTGTTTGGACCCCTAATAAATAGTTTCAATGACCAATACAAAATAGAATTTTGCCTTCATGTATTTTAAATGAAGGCCTCATTTTAACTTACAAAGATATTTTCTCTGACAAAATTTGATAAATATTCATTATTGCAGCTTGGATATGGTGTAGGATTACTTACATGCTGATATCATTTAATATCATTCCCAATAAATATTATATATTTGCACTTTGGGGGGAAAAATATAATTTATTTTAGGTTTTTAAAATTTCATTTAAATTTTTAAAATAAAAATTAATTTTTTATTTTTAATTTCATTCTTATATTTTCGAAGTCAATATACATAACATATTAAAATTTCATGTGTCTATCTTTAATAATAAAGATTTTACACCAATTTAAACTTTAATTAAATACTGCACTGACAGGACCCAGAACACAATTAATTTTACTATATATTCTCTACATTTGTTTCTCAGTGCTGAACTTTTCACTGTGTGACAATCAGTACAAATCATAAGTTAGTCTAGAATACCTTCAAAGATGACTTCACGGTGAAGTTCTTGTGATAGTTTTACCGGCATTTTTTGGGGAAGCTGGACTGTAAACAAACCAGCGTGCAATGGAACACAGATTTCACTTCCGGATCATCACCAAGACCTTATTACTCCCTGTATACTGTCGCCGAAACACACAAAGACGACCATACCATAAGCTCATAGTCTAAAGAATAATCAATTGCCTTTAAATCCATACCAAGAATGCCTAAATCTAACTCCTGTATCACCACCAAAGGAGACAGGACAAATGCTCAAAAAATAGACTGGGACTACATTGGGTACTGAACCGGAACTTTTAATTGTGATCTATTTCCTTCAGTGTACCACCCAAACCGGAACCAAAAGCCACGTGCTCTGCTGATAATTAGAAGAAAACGGCCTTCCCTTTATGTTCCGGAACAGCGTTCTCATCCTTTTTAGCCATGGGACCAACGTTCTCAGTAGTGGCTTTAGAATTTTGTTTTCTTTGGAAGGCAACTTCGTCCCCGAAAATCCAGAAAATGATTCCTCATTCAACACAAATAATGACAGGATATCATGCACCTGAAGTGAACCAGAACCAGACTGACGGACACACTTTATAATAGGTTTTTGACTATTAATGGCCGTATTTAGTATAAACACAATAAATTTTTTAACGCGTGGAAATAAAAAAAAAGTTCACTGCTAGGTGTCTTGTACTGATGTCAAAATCTCAACATAAGACTACGCATTACTTACTTACTTACATTAAATTATCCTCGTGTGCAACCAACTGGCCAGGTACGAGTAAAGTTGCACTGGCTTTTATAAGTATGGATCACGTGGTTATCTGGTAAAACACGTTTTATCTTGTGACCTATAGGACACACTGTACTAATGGTATGGAAAAATGGGAACCAGCCTGGAAATGGGTGAACATTAAATAGAGTATTGTAACGAGAAAACCCCATGGACTTCAAATTTTTGTTTCATTATTTAATATTTCGTTTCGTTAAAGTTTATGTTGTTATCTTAAATGCTTGGCGGGCTTTGTAGTGCTATCTATCGTCTTAGTTTGGGTCACGTGATTCCGCCTGGGTATATATACGGGCCAACTGTGGCTGCTATGGTGGTGTGTTAGGAAGCGGTATAGTGTGAAGACGTCCCCTGCAGTGTAGCAGTATAACCACCCCGCCAGAGCAAGCACACTTGGTCGTATTACGTTGGACAGGAGAGAGCCAGGCCAGGGGATCGGAAAAGATTAGGGACAAGGTCTTTCGTCGACCAACAGCCCGGTGCTACAAGGCTCGTCCAAGCAACGCAGAGGTCGTGCGGTAATACAGATTGTTGACTGAGGATAACTCTTCTTTCTTCATTTCGCACTGTCGTCTCTCTGTCGATCTCGATCGTATAACGACGCGACTCTGCGACCAAGTCGGCGACCAGAAGAAGACCCAGTCGGCGACTGCGACCGAGACTGCGACCCAGTCGGCGACCAGAGGAAGACCAGTCGGCGACCCTGCGAAAAGTCGGCGACCAGAAGAAGACCAGTTGGCGACAAGTCGGCGACCCTGCGACAAGTCGGAGACAAGAAGAAGACCAGTCGGCGGCGACTGTGATCAAGTATGCGACTTAGACGCGACAAGTCTGCGACACAGTCGGCAACTGCGACCCAGTCAAGACCAAGAGTGCGACAAGTCGGCGACCCTGCGACAAGTCTGTGACCCAGTTGGCGACTGCGACCAAGTCGGCGACACACAAGAAGCCAGGAATAAGACGGTATCTCGCTGAAGTAGAAATCTGTCACACTCTGGAATGCCAGTCTTCGGACAGATTCAGCATGATATCACTCCAAATACAAGACCTATCCTAAAGAACCCGAGATAGCGAGACTCGGGGGCAGTGTAGCCGAGGGAGTGTTCCGCTACAAATTGGTGGCCAGCGGTGGGATAGGTCGAGGAGTAGAAGACAGAATTAAGATGGATTACGGAGAGTCCCTAGTAGGCGACTGGATGCTTACCCCTGAAACGGAGGTAAGAACAGCAATTTCTTTCGAAGATGAGTTTCGGCGCTTGACGAATGAATGCGAAGATTTGGAGAAAAGACTAACTGCAAGGAAGGGGACTATGGCTATGAATGCGGAGATGAACAGGAAGGCAGGGGAGTGGTCGAGTGAAAGAATCGCTCCCAGACGACAGATTCACTTTACTGGACAGGCGATGTCGACTCCCTCGGAGTCGCCGAAGACCAAGAACATAGTCGATACCACAGCGACAAGGGATGCTGTGCAGGCATCTCTCAAAGACAGATCGAGATCTGAGAGTAAGGGAACGGTTACAGAAGGAAGAGATGTGGCGACTAATCTTCCGCAGAGAACCTTGAAGAGGCCGGTCGTTACTCCGATGTCGTACGACGGGACGACACCCTTATTGGATTTTATCACTCACTTCGAGATGTGCTCAACCCTAAATTCGTGGACAGAGGAAGACAAGAAACTGTATTTAGGTGTCGCACTGAGAGGTCAAGCACAGCAGCTGTTGACAGTGCCTGAGAAGAAGTCGTACGCTGAATTAGTTGATGCTCTGAAACAGAGATTCGCATCCGCGAACCAGGCCGAGTTATACAGAGTTCAGCTAAGGAGTAGAATTCGCAAGAATGGAGAATCCTTACCAGAGCTTACGCAGGCTATACGGCGGCTTGCGACTTTAGCTTATCCTGAGGCGAGTTTTCTTTTGGTTGATACACTCGCTAAAGAACAATTTATTGATGCCCTGGACGATTCTGACATGCGCTTAAAGGTACAACAGGCGAGACCCGCTACGATTAACGATGCGGTACAGATAGCTGTTGAGTTAGAGGCGTTCGCTAGAGCTGAGCTACAACGACAGGGAGGGAAAAGGCATGTCCGTGGTGTGTCGTCGCAGGAAGAGGAACAAGGGTCAGCGATCAGAGAACTGAGAGTGCAAATGATGGAGCTGACGAGATTGGTCGCTGTACTTACGACTGAAGTAAGGAGTACCAAACAATCGAGGAAAGTCCCAGAGCGACGCAGAAACAGAAACTATGACGAACTTGTTTGTTACAGGTGTGGCCAGCAGGGACATTTCAAGAAAGACTGCCCTGCTAAGAAGTCATGTAACAGTGGTTCGCAACCGACCCCACAGACGACGGGTCGCATGAGATACGACAGGAACGAGAGGCAGAGACGCAAGAGGAATAAAGTTACTTATCGACTTGGAAACCGATCGTTGGATGCTGACGTCGGGTTGTATGTAGCAGGTACAATTGAAGGAACTGGCGTCGATCTCCTGATTGACACGGGTGCTACAGTAACTATCCTATCTAGACAAGTCTATAGGAGGATCAAATCGGAGAAAAGACCAAACTTGATTCCTATGAGAGGGAAAGTCAGTCTCGCAGACGGTAGACCTATGTCGGTCGACGGGAAGGGACTGTTCGAAATAAGCCTACATGGTGTTCGTCGACGACATAAAATGCTGGTTGCTGACATCCCAGCAGAGGGAATATTTTGATTAGATTTTCTTAAATTTAATTCGTGTCTACTGGATGTTAATAAGAGTCGCCTTTCCATCGGCAAGGAGAATTTACCTTGTACGTTTAAAGGACCAGTAGGATGCGCCAGAATAATTGTCGCTGAGACAGTGAACATTCCAGCGATGCACGAAATGATCATTTCAGGAAAACTTCACAAGTTGTGGTCTTCAGCAGTGCCGGAAATTGGAGTGATAGAGCAGTATCAGAAGTTTGGAGAGCGCTACGACATCTTGGTCTCGAGAACGCTAGTCAGATCCGGGGAAGGGAATTTGCCCGTGCGGATACTGAATGCGATTGCAGATAACCAGACACTCTATGCTGGGACAAACATAGCTGTATTAGAAGAAGTCGGAGATGTCCTCGACTTAGATAGGAGTGTGACCGTTCGTTGTCTTCAGAATAAGGAGTCGCAGCCTCGACTACCGACCCATTTGGAAGAACTGGCCCAGGCATGAAAAGAATCACTCTCTGAAGAACAGGCAAGAAAGGTGGATAGGTTTCTCTGCGACTATCAGTCACTCTTTGCCGCATCTGATACTGACCTTGGAAGGACTACAAAGGCGCGACACAAAATTGAAACAGGGAGCTCGAGACCAATAAAACTACCCCCGAGAAGAGTTCCGATTCACGCTAGAGAAGAAATTGAGAGGCATGTGAGCGACATGTTGAAGAAAGGGATAATTTCACCATCTTCCGGTCCATGGTCGTCGCCAGTGGTTTTAGTAAAGAAAAAGGATGGCACAATGAGGTTCTGCGTCGACTACCGTGCATTGAACGAAGTGACTGCAAAAGAGGCATACCCTCTACCGCGGATCGACGAGTCGCTTGACTCGCTATCAGGAGTAACTTGGTTCTCGACTTTAGATCTCATGAGTGGATATTGGCAGGTAGAAATGGAGCCAGAAGATCGGTCGAAGACAGCATTTGCGACTAGGCAAGGTTTATACGAGTTCAATGTCATGCCGTTCGGACTCTGTAATGCACCCGGTACCTTTGAAAGGCTGATGGAGACAGTTCTAGCGGGACTTCAGTGGCAGATATGTTTGGTGTACCTCGACGACATAATCATCTTTGGACGGACATTTGAGGAGGAATTGGATCGTCTGCGACAGGTCTTTGACAGATTGCTGGAAGCTGGTCTGAAGCCCAAGCCAAAGAAATGTCGTGCGCAAAAGAAGTCAAGTACTTGGGACATATTGTGTCGAAGGAGGGGATACGTACAGATCCAGAAAAAGTGTCTGCCGTCGTTGACTGGAGAAACCCAACGTCGCAGACAGAACTTCGCAGCTTCTTAGGACTATGCTCATACTACGGACGATTCATAAAGGGATTTGCCGATATCGCAACTAGCTTACACCGGCTGACAGAAAAAGGGAGACCTTTTGTCTGGACTGAGAGTTGTCAGTCTTCATTCAATGAGCTGAAGAGGCGATTAACGACGAGCCCTGTATTAGCGTTCCCAGACCCTGGAAAGCCTTTTATTCTTGACACAGACGCTAGCGATAGTGGACTTGGAGCTGTCCTGTCGCAAGTTCACAACGGATGCGAGAGGGTTGTAGCATATGCTGGTCGATCGCTAACGAAAGCTGAAAGAAGATATCGCGTGACGAGAAAATAGCTGTTGGCGGTCGTATTCTTTGTGAAATATGTCAAGCATTACCTGTACGGAAGACGTTTCTTGATTAGGACAGCCCACAGTCCTTGAAGTGGTTATTGCATTTCAAGAATCCGGAAGGGCAGCTCGCAAGATGGATCGAAGTCCTGTCGCAGTATCAGTTTGAGATTCAACATCGTCCAGGAAGACTGCATCGTAACGCTGACGCCTTGTCCAGAGGCCCATGTAGGCAATGCGGTTTTCAAGTAGAGACACAAACCGAAAAGAAAGAAACGACAGTAAGCAGCGATGATTCAGCGACAGACAAGGATTGGAGTGTTGCGACTGATATGCCAGTAGCTGTGATAAACACGTCTTGTGGTAGCGATGAATTCGCCGAGGCTCAGAAATCCGACCAGGATGTCGCAATTGTGATGAGCTGGGTGGAAAGCAAGAAACGACCACCGTGAGAAGAAGTTGCCAGATATGGCGTGCTGGTGAAAAGCCTCTGGAGTCAGTGGGACCAGCTAGAGATCAAGAATGCCATACTCTGTCGCAGTTGGGAGTCGCACGACCATGGAGAAATTCACAGTCAAGCTATCGTTCCACGAGAAAAGAGAAATCAGATTCTACGCATGGCGCGCGACTCGCGAAGTGGAAGACACCTTGGCATCAGAAAAACTCTACAGAAGATCAGAAAAGAGTATTATTGGGCCGGACTTCAGAAAGATGTGCGACTGTGGTGCCAGAGATGTGAGGCCTGTGCGAAACGAAAGTCCCCAGGACAGAAAAGGCGAGCTCCAATGCAGCTGATTGCGTCAGGGATTCCAATGGAACGCATAGTTGTTGACATCTTAGGGCCACTTCCAAAGACCGAAAATGGAAACGTTTATATTCTCGTGATTGCCGACTACTTTACAAAATGGACTGAGATAATCCCAATGCCTTGTCAGGAAGCTACAGTTGTCGCAAAACTGATCGTAGAGGAAGTCGTCACACGTTTTGGTGTACCCCGACAGATTCACACGGATCAAGGCCGACAGTTCGAGAGTGAGCTCTTTCGTGAAATGTGTCGACTTCTTGGAATCGAGAAAACTAGGACCAGTCTGTACCATGCGCAAAGCGACTGCATGGTGGAGAGGATGAACCGAACACTAGAGGGCATGCTATCTGCTTTCGTCGAAGAACGACAAAGAGACTGGGACGAGCAACTCCCATACCTAGCGATGGCATACCGCTCCGCAGTGCATGAGACCTCAGGTTTTACTCCCAATTTCATGATGATGGGAAGGGAGGCAGACTTACCGTTAGATGTTGTGTTTGGAAAACCACCTGATCAACGTTACAGTGGTTTGCATGAATGGATTCAGTCATTGGAAAGAAGATTAGAAATTTCACATTGTTTTGCCAGAGACAACTTGCAGTGCAACATGCGACGACAGAAGCGCTATTATGATAGCAGGACCAGATGGAAGAGATTTCAGGCAGGCGATCTTGTCTGGTTGTTTTCGCCGAAAAGAAAAAGGGGAATTTCGCCGAAATTACAGACATGGTGGTATGGGCCCTACGAAGTCATTGACAGGTTGAGTGACGTCAATTACAGAGTTAAATGCGGTAGATATGGGAAGCCCCTCGTAGTGCACGTGGATCGCTTGAAGAGGTATCAGGGATGTAATGAAGTCGCTAAAGGAGCGAGAGAATTGGACTCTGAGACTTCCGAATGTATGGATAAGGATCAAGGGAACGACGACCATGAGGATACCAGTCTTATGGCGCCTTACTCCATCGACACCATGACAGAAGTTCTCCCAGTGAACAACCGCGACGATGGAGAGACAAGAACAGCTGGTAATGAGCGACCTAGGAGACAGAGGAAACTACCCAAGAAATTGGAAGAATTCTATGTGAACTTTACTAATCTGGAACAGTGAAGCAAATGCGTTCAGAACATTCCTGTGTGTAATTTAAATAGCCTACTGCGCTCGATTAGAATTGTTGAGTGCAGCATCCAGTCAGATGCAGAGTTACAGTTTTGTGCCAATCATTACCATGGTTTGAAATCACAGACACTATAAAGTGGTTCATCGATTTATTCATTTTCTTTTCTTTCCCAGTTGCGTATGGCAAGGAATAAAATTACTCCTAGGAAAATGAAGAATTGTCCGTTTTATGAGGAAAGGCACGATAGTGATGTGGCTCTTTTAGAGCACATTAGGCATAAACATTCAGTTAAGAAATATCATTGTGAGGAATGTGCCTACAGTTCAGACCGTCCGAGTGATTTAAAGAAGCATTAGGAGAGATTGCACGGTCGAGATTGGTCGCCCCTCAAGGAGAGCGACAGGCAATACAGTAACGAACTGTTGTCAATGTCTAGTTCTGTTGCATGTGAGTCGATGTCAGTGACGAAGCCGACGACATTCGAGGAGGCGCCGATTCATACCTTTGTGATACCAACGCCTATTTCGCCTATCAGAACACCAAAGCGGGGATTAACCATCCCTGGCGAAGCGGAGAGACGTCAAGTAACAGTAGCTTGTCAAACGGTGGTCGAACCGCAGATCAGAATACGGAGAGAGACCGATGAAAAAGACGTTATTCGTGCTGACGGTACTAAACAGATAATACGTCGGACTCTGAGAGTAGAAGAATGGACAGAACCCTTGCCGGTTCAACCGTGCGATCGAGAGTGTCCTTGTAGGTGTCATGATGGCTGGAAGGAAGAACAGGGAAACAGTGATGGACATTTTTACTGAACATTAATTATTTCGTGATTGTTTGATATTGTGTTTTCATGATTTAACTGTGATTTAAGTGATTTTTATTTATTTATTTTCTTTCTTGACTATTCGTATGTGCGTGGAAGCACATAATAGTGGAGGCGTGGGTTGTGTAACGAGGAAACTCCATGGACTTCAAATTTTTGTTTCATTATTTAATATTTCGTTTCGTTATTTACTATTTCGTTTCGTTAAAGTTTATGTTATTTTAAATGCTTGGCGAGCTTTGTAGTGCTATCTTTCGTCTTAGTTTGGGTCACGTGATTCCGCCTGGGTATATATACGGGCCAACTGTGGCTGCTATGGTGGTGTGTTAGGAAGCGGTATAGTGTGAAGACGTCCCCTGCAGTGTAGCAGTATAACCACCCCGCCAGAGCAAGCACACTTGGTCGTATTACGTTGGACAGGAGAGAGCCAGGCCAGGGAATCGGAAAAGATTAGGGACAAGGTCTTTCGTCGATCAACAGCCCGGTGCTACAAGGCTTGTCCAAGCAACACAGAGGTCTTGCGGTAATACAGATTGTTGACTGAGGATAACTCTTCTTTCTTCATTTCGCACTGTCGTCTCTCTGTCGATCTCGATCGTATAACGACGCGACTCTGCGACCAAGTCGGCGACCAGAAGAAGACCCTGTCGGCGACTGCGACCAAGTCTGCGACCGAGACTGCGACAAGTCTGCGACCCAGTCGGCGACCAGAGGAAGACCAGTCGGCGACCCTGCGAAAAGTCGGCGACCAGAAGAAGACCAGTCGGCGACAAGTCGGCGACCAGAAGAAGACCAGTCGGCGACCAGAAGAAGACCAGTCGGCGACCCTGCGACCAGTCGGCGACTGCGACCGAGACCGCGACACAGTCGGCGACTGCGACCCAGTCGGCGACCCTGCGACAAGTCGGCGACCCAGTCGGCGACTGCGACCAAGTCGGCGACACACAAGAAGCCAGGAATAAGACGGTATCCCGCTGAGGTAGAAATCTGTCACACTCTGGAGTGCCAGTCTTCAGACAGATTCAGCGGGATATTACTCCAAATACAAGACCTATCCTAAAGAACCCGAGATAGCGAGACTCGGGGAAGTGTAGCCGAGGGAGTGTTCCTCTACAGTATATATGGGTTTGGATGGCCAGGATTGGTTAATAATATAAGTTATGTTTTAGGAAAATGAATCTTTTGAGAGCTTATCCTAGTTGCAAGTGAAAAAAACAGAGACATTGTTTTATTGATGGAATTCCAGTCCTTTAACAGTCTTAAATTTGGAACACTCATTACTAAAATTAGCACCTGACTCTTTGGTGCGGAATTGAAAGCACATGTTTCAAACACATGCAGGTCCAGAAAATGCCGCGGCTCATATCCTTTCCTCTGCACAGAAGCTGACATCCAGGTTTCATCTATACTGATAAATATAGGTTTGATCATGGGCACTCAGAAATTTTAAGTTATTGAATTTTTAATATCATGGTGTTTGCATAGGTTTACTATGGGAATTGAATTAGTACCGTGAGTCCTATAAATAGAGCCAAGTAGTCGATGCTTTCAGCAACGTGCGACTTCAATCCGACAGACTTTTGGCCTAATATGGGAAAAGAGTTCAAATTATAGAATGCTAGAATGAAGATATTAATATCAAAGTGTTGTTAAAAGGTCAAGCTACTTGTAACCTCACTATAAGTTAAATCATACAACTTGTACACTCATTTATAAGTTACGTCAAACTGTTTTGCACAATAATAATAATAATAATGAGGACTTTGTATAGCGCCTAATCTTTAGAAGCTCTAAGCACTTTACAACATTTGACAACACTTTAAAAAAAACAAAAAAAAAAAACCATATATAAGGATATGATCACAAAAATAAAAACAAACACCACGAAATTTCGAAAACAGAAAACATGATGTAAATATTTAAGGTAAGGATACATTATTAGGTCTTTAAGTCTGTTCTTGCAGTTGAAATAGGTGAGTTTTAAGAGCACTCTTGAATGAGATCACTGTGTCTTTGTGTCTAAGTTCAGTGGGCAATTCGTTCCACGTTGCTGGGCCCTGGTATGCAAAAGAGCGTTGTCCATATGATTTCATTTTCATAGTGGGAATAATGAGAATACGAGTGTCAGAAGAGGAGCGTAAGTATCTTGCTGGTCTGTACACATGGGTGAGGTCAGATAGGTACGTTGGATTGGAGCCCGTCAGTGAAACGTAGCACAGAGAACAAATTTTGTGTTTAATTCTGGATCGTACGGATAGCCAGTGTAGGGAACAGAGAAGGGGGGAGGCGTGCTCTGATCGTGGTACTCTAAAGATGATCCAAGAAGCTGTGTTTTGAAGTTTCTGGAGTATATATTGAGATGAACCAGACAGAATTGAGTTACAATTGTCCAGTCTTGAAAGTACTAAGGAACACACAAGTGTTTTAGTGGCATCTACTGAAAGATACTTGCGAATGGAGCTGATGCGTCTCCGCTCAAGATATGCAGCCTTGTATATGTTCATGACATGTTGGTGCAATGAGCGAGTACTGTCAAGAGTAACACCTAGGTTTCGTACTGACTGTGTAAATTTAATGTTGGTGTTGCTGATATTTATTGTCTGAGGTAAAGGATGTGAATGAGAAAGTTTTTGTGTTGTAATCAGAATGGCTTCAGTTTTATCATCATTCATCTGCAGCTTGTTACATGTCATCCATGATTTCACATTGGAAATGCACCTCTCTACGCCTTGGATGGTAGCTTCAACTTCAGTTGGATGGCTAGATTTGTATATTTGGGTGTCATCAGCATACAATTGGTGAGACACTGGATGATGATCTATGACGCGTGAGAGTGGCTGAGTGTATAGAATGAAGAGAATAGGTCCAAGAAGAGACCCCTGTGGAACACCACAGCATAGATCAAATGGGCTGGAGTGTTTTCCATTTGCGGACACGATTTGTGTCCTGTTGACCAAGTAGGACTGGAACCATAGTAAGGTCGTATCATGAATGCCAAATACATGCTGGAGACGGTGAAGTAATATATCATGGTCTATAGTGTCAAATGCTGCAGACAAGTCAAGGAGAGTGAGGACTGTAATTTTTCCGCTATCCAAAGCAGAGAGAAGGTCATTGACTACTTTCAGAAGAGTAGTTTCAGTACTGTGGCAAGGGCGATATGCAGACTGTACATTGCTAAAAAGACTGTTTGAATTTAGATGAGATACAAGTTGGGATAGAACAACTTTTTCTAAGATTTTTGACATGAATGGGAGATTAGAAACTGGGCGGTAGTTCTTTAAATCATTATGGTCGAGTGTTGGTTTCTTCAGCAGAGGCTTTACAATGGCAGTTTTGTAAAATGATGGGAATTCCCCAGATGCGAGAGAGGTATTAATAACATCAGTTAGTGAAGGCAATATTGGATCCAAGCACTCAAGCAGCAGTGATGTCGGAATCGGATCAAATTCACATGTCTTTGGTGCACTCTTCATCACGATTGTACGTACTAAATCCATAGAGACAGGTTCAGATGCTGCTAACGGTTGCCGCTGAAATTCTGTATCGCAACTGTATGGTGACGACGAGTCAATTGAAATTGTGTTGTCAAGTTTATCTCTGATTGTTTGTACTTTGTCACGGAAGAAATTTGCAAATAGGTCCGGAAGGTCAACTAGAGAGAAGGTAGCTGGAAGTGGTGTACATTTGTTCCTTGACATTAGCTTGTTAGTAATCTCAAATAGCTCTTTGCAGCTGGAACTTTCCGTGATCTTATTACTGTAGTGGGCTGATTCCACTGCATGGACTATGTTTGTGACATTCTTCTTAGCGGCATCATAGATTTGCTTATGAATAGTGAGTCTGGTGGAGAGCGAAAGCCTCTCAGCTTTGCGGCGGTCTCTTTTAGCAGTGCGAAGCTGGTCCCTAACACTGCTATACCACGGAGAACACTTTTGAATTGATACTCTGCACTTGGTTGCTGGGGCATGTTATGCTGGGGCAATCACTTATGAGTCAAACTTCGTGTACACTGATAAGTCAAACTACTTTGTATACTCATTTATGAGTTAAGTCAAACTACTTGTACACTGTATGTTAAGTCAAATTGATATTACATTCACTTGTAAGTTAAATTAAATTACTTGTACACTCACTTGTAAGTTAAGTCAAACTACCTTGTCAACTCAACTTGTACGTTAACTCACACGACTTGTACACTAAGTTAAATCAACTACGTTGTGCGCTCACTTATATGTACTTTCATTTGAGAAGACTGGATAGATTCTCAAGAAACAAAACCAACTAATTCACACTACAACATTGGTAAGGGGTATTAAAAGATAACATTTAGCCTAGCCCTGTAATGTAAGATGTCTACCCTGATATTTATGTTTTCTGAGTTGACCAACAATAATATCAGGTTAAAAGTCTTACACTGTATGACTACTTTTACACACGTCTTGCGCTTGTGTAATTATCACAATTACGTCTTTTAAAGACACGGCTATCGTTGTTCTCAGCCAAGCCACTAAATTGCTAATGCCATTTATAATATATGTACAAATGTCCAAAAGTTTGTAACTCTGTCTACACGGTATCGTCTCGCCCCGTTTTGACGCAGTGTCGAAATCTCCTGTTCTCGGATAGCGCATCTCTCAGTATTAAGTCTGCGTACGAAGCGCCGTAGCGGACAAAAGCTGGTCCAGTCAGAACATTGCCCTTGAATTGTTAATGTCCTATGTTCAGAATTCCAATTACACGTGCTGTATTAAAATGCTTGTCCTTAAAGTTCCATTCCTTAAAAGGTCGAGATTTTAGATTGTATCTGTTGAATTAAACAGTATTGGATGAAAGTTATATTTTCAATGTCGAGGTTTTCGATTGTGTCGTTTGAATTGCACGGCGGTGGTAGAAATTTCAATGTCGTACGTCGAGAATTCCTAATTTACGTATTGGTTCAAAGAGTTAATGTTGAAAGTTCCATTTCATATGTTGAGTATTTAGATTTCGTCTGTTGAATAACACAGCGCTGGTTGAAAATTCAATGTCCAATGTCGAGTTTTTAGATTGTATCTTCCGAATTACACTGCGGTTGTTGAAATTTTTATGTCATATGTCGAGAGTTTCAATTTAACATGTTGAATCACATTCATTGTGCCGAAAGTTCCATTTCGTATGTTGAGTTTTTAGATTGTATCTGTTGAATTACACAACGGTGATTGGACATTTTATTATGCTTGTCCGAATTGTTATTTTTATATGGTGAAATGATTTGTTGGTGTTAAAAGTAACATTACACAATGTCCACTTTAACAATTGAAAATAATATTGAGTATTAAGATACATCTTTCGCGTATTCAATTATGAAGCGCCATTACAAGAATGTACAGTTTGAAAGTTACCATTCACAGGTTGAGAACTGCTATGAATTTCTTCGCTAGAGGTCGCTCTCGTGAACGGACCACGTTATTTTTAAACAAGAAGGCTGCTTCTCGTTGCTGTGACATTGAAGTCTAAATACTCGCCGTATGAAATGGAATTTTCGTCACAAACAATTGCTTCCCGATGACGTCACTAGCAGACGATATTTTGCCCATTTTACCTGGACGATGGGCAACCTGGCAGTTTCTCCTATATGCGATCACCAAAATTTTCCATTTTTAACGAGGAACACTGAAGCAAAGTCAACTTATAAATTACAAACATAGATACTAACAGAAAGCTTGAATTGCGTTCTGTTTATGTATGTAACTTTCGTAAAAGTATCTTGAGATTCAATGAATTTGTTTCAACTTCCAAACACCATATAAAGTCAATGGTAAATCTGCCAGCTGACCACAAATATGGCGGCTGATAACGTCATTCGGGAACTATCTAATGGCGATTCTCGACATATGATATTGAAATTTCAACCACCGCTGTTTAATCCAAATATACACTGTAAAACATGGATATACGAAATAAAACTTTAAACCACCACTGTGTAATTCAATATATAAAATCTAAAATCTCGATCTAGAAAATGGAACTTTAAGGACATGCAATTTGATCCAACAAGTGATATTTGACTTCTCGACATCCGACATCGAAATTTCAACCGCAACTTTCCTCATTGGACCAGCTTTTGTCCGCTACGGCGCCTCGTACATGAGCACATTGTTTACACTATAGGCCTAACCAACAAGGAGTCATACAGATAGCAAAATTAGTCGAAAAGCCTAACATAATCATTTGTGAATTGAAACAAAGATACATACCATTAAAAAAATCAGATTCACTAAATTTCTTTTTCCAATCAACAAATCCTCATGAATATTCATACTAACTATTCTGACCGGCATTGTTGTACAGTAATTATTACAATAATCATTTATATAGTTGAATACTTGTTATATAAAATTGTAATTGTTATCAATTAGTACAAAAGAATGAATTAGTAATTGTAATTAATTACAAATTCTGGAAAAGTAATGAAAACTTATAACTACTTTTAAATTTCAATTACTATTTGGCTTTGTTACACTTGGCAACTTACTGCGCAATAGCGCGATTAGAATAGCGGAAATAATAAAAGAAGAGGGCAAAACAAACAAAAAATCTTTGCAAATGTTGTGAAATCAGTTGTACGATATTGTGTTTAATTTGTTACGTTGAACTCTTAATGCGAAGAACGTTGTTCTGTGCAAAATGTGAATTAACCAATGAGAACAGTGAGTTGGGAAAGACTGAACAGGAGTAATGTAACTGTACTCTAATTACCCGGATACTAAAAGTAATTACACTTGATTACTTCAGTATGAGTAATTGTAATTGCAATCAGCTACTTCAATTTTTGTTATAGTAATTCTATTTTATTACCTTTACAACAGTAATCTAGACAACACTGCAGACATAGCAAATCCACTTCCCACCATAATAAACGTCCAGTAAGTTCCTCAACATGTGATAGCAACATGACTCACAGTGGATAACTGCATCAGTATCACCATCTAGTCTCCAGAATGACACTAAGAGTTTTAAAGCTTGATGTAGAGCTGTCGTTGCCGATTTTCCTATGGGTTCTTTATTGTTTGTTTAAAACATTTAATAAATTTTTAATTAGAGATTACAAGAGGTACAGCCAATGGCTTATAATGTTCTTTTATGATACAAAAAGAATAATTATATATGAATATTTGACAGATGATATTAAGTTTGATGAGAAAAAAACTAACTTATTTAATAGTCATAGTGAAAAGGCTCTTCGTTAAACGTTGGCATTTAGTCAAGGTATATAAAGCAGGAGGATGAACAACTGTGGAGCAGGTGAAGGATGAGGATAAAGAAAAGAAAGAAGTTAACAGGATACATTGTCAAATAAATGTTCAGTTCAGACATTGTGTAGAAAGTTACGAAAAACAGCAAGAAAAGAAAGGTGAGGAACAACAACAATAAATAAATGAAGATATAAAAAGGATCAGAAAAGCGAGATTAAAAGTGAACAATGCTTTCTTCTTGAGTTAGTTGATCCAGAAGCGATGGCGAATCATTTAGAAAAAATTGGAGAAATTGGTCTTTGCAGCTTTTCATGACCGGTGAACGTGCATGCGTGATAGTAACATTTGAACTTAAGTGACTGTAGTGAATGGGGGCGATCTAGCGCCAATGGGAGTTATCATTAAAAACACCCCTGGGGTAATATAGCGACACGATTTTTGGGGTCAAAACCACAGCCTGGGGTAATATAGCGACAATGGGAATTTTGTATAGCGACTAGTACAGCCTGGGCCTATATAGCGACAAGAGGAATGGAACAGGTAGGGTGACGTCACGGTACTGGACATTGGCAACAATGTAGCAACGTAGTACTGTGACGTCATGCCACCTGTGTCATTTCTATATACAAACACGAATCAGTCGCGTTCGTGTTTTAGTAGAGTATGTTTTATATATTCGTTTTTTTCCATAGATTGATCAACATCAACCTATCCTACACAAATTATAAAATCGACTAAACAAATTTTTTAGGGAAGAGAGAATAAATATCTACACAAATTATAAAATCGAATAAAATTTTTTTTTAGGCAAAGTGAAAATAAATATCTTTTTGAGGCAATGGAGTGGCCCTGAAAAGGGCCGTTGTTTGTTATGTTAACACCATTCCGTTAACATAGAGGGCATCGCATAGGTCTTCTTCTCTTCCTCAAACTTCGTCTAACCTCTGGTCCATAAACCAGAACTCGCTTCAGACAGCCTTGTCTTTCCACATAAGTCCTTCTTTTCCAAATGCTTGTCTCGGTGATCCTAACGATTCTCCATGATGATCTCACATACATGGGTAAGTCCGTACGGAAAAACAACGACGATACGAAAGCAGACGATTCAACGTTGGTCCACATCTTTGTGACGAGAACAGGTGAAGGGAATGAAGTGAACCGCGTTTATTTATAGTGGAAGACCCGATCGAAACGGATTGAAATTGTTCACCAATCCCAACACGCGTTACAAAATTCAGTCACTTCGCGGAGTCTGTCTTCCAATCCGAAGAGAGCTACCTGTGACGTCACATTCCCTATATAGGTGCGCTAGCGTCTGTGCGCAGTGAATCGATGCGGCATTGTTTTGTGAAACATGACTGAAACTAAGAAGACAATGAATTGGGGTGCACCGGCTGTGGAGACGAAAAGCGATGACATAGCAGTGGCTACCAAAGTTAACACTGCGCTACTTCCAGATGAGGTTGATTTCAACTGGGATTTAGTAGATTTTTTCTCTTCTTCGCAAGAATTTGTACCGGTACCAGTACCTTCGCCACTTTCTCCTTCTTCACCACACGTCGACGATTTTAAACAAAGACAGAATGAAGAATTGGAGAAATTTTTACAGCAGCAGAAAGAGGCAGAACAAGCATTTCTCCTTGAACAGCAACAGCGAGAAGAAGAGGCAAGAAGGAAACGACAGGAAGAAGAAGTAGTAGAGAAGAAACAAAGGCTAGAAGAGAAGGAGAACAGTGAAAGTCAATCGGTAACGGTACTCTTGGACATTTTGGCCGAGTTAAGAAGTCTGAAACAAATGTATCAGACTTCTTTATTACGACCCAAGAGAAAAAGACCTTCCCGAGCCAAACAGTCTAACCCTGTAACTACACCAGAGATACCACCCCTAGTGATTTCTACTAAATCATTTACAGGAGCAAGTCCAGAAGTAGGTCTTGGCCGTGGCAAAGGCTTAAGGCAGTTAAAGCGGATTGCTTCTTGTTCCTGGGTTTGTTCTAAGAAAAAAACAAACATCCAACAGTCCTTTTCAGGGCCACTCACTTCTTTCGAAAAGAGAGACTATTCATTTTGCCAAAATCAATTAAAACTCAAAATCCCTTGTTTAACCCTATCATGTACGTGTTGTGAATGCATGAGTGTAGGTCCTTATTATTCTAAACAATCAAAACCAAGAGACACTTATGTTTTTTCAGTCTGGTCTATTCTGGCACAAATTTTTACAATTCAATATCACAACATAACACAACACAACACTTTTAAAAAGTTCATAGACTTCTTCTGTGTCTTTTTTCCTTTCTTTCACTCTCTTTCTCTCTCTCTCTCTCTCTCTCTCTCTCTCTCTCTCTCTCTCTCTCTCTCTCTCTCTCTCTCTCTCTCTCTCTCTCTCTGGTTTCTTATTTTCTTTACTTTCACAAGTTTTTCCTCCTCTTCTTCCTCACATTTTTCTCTTCTTTTCTTTTCTGTCTTCTCTTTCTGAACGTGACGGGGTTCTTCCTTTGCCGAGGGCACCTCTTCTTCTTCTTCCTCCTTCTGCTCCTGTTGTTTCTTAGGGCACTCTGAAGACCAATGTCCTTTCTCTTTACAATGATAACAAGTATCTTGACTTTTGTCTCTTCTGACACTGGTATTGCTTTTTTGATGGTCTGGACATTCTGTAGCCCAATGCCCTTTCTTCTGACAGATATAGCAAGTATCTTGACTTTTATCTCGAAAGGAGGGAGAGTAGTCCGTCGGTTTGTCTGAAGAAAACTTTCGTATGACATCTCGCAAAGCTCTAATCAGAAGTTCGATCTGTGTGGGTTCTTCCATCGTGCTGATCGGCTTGAGAGTGAAATGAATACTGAGAGGGAAGCCACCAGCCCTTTATATATGCACTAAGCCTAACATGGATATATAGGTGTCCATGGCGTTTCAAATGTAGTCATTTGACTTTTTGCAGTCAAGATGAAACGATTACATCATTTCGTAAAGAAAGGAGAAGAAAGTAAGAGGCAGAAACGTGATTTATCGCCTCGCACAGTAGCTGAAGTCTTGGCTCATATTCATGCCAGCCATTTTGAAGATGAGATGAGTGAGCCAGAATCTAAGCCCAGAGAGTCTACACTCAAAGTCTATCACCACCAGTAAACCCTGAAAAGTACTACCACATTCGAGAGACGGACAAACGTTCCTCCAGAAAATTTAGAACTACGGCCTACACGTACACGGTGAAGTTTACAGATTTCAAGTCCGACGTACCGTTGGAGAAAGCAGAAGGGTTCACCACCGATGTGTGTGGGATTCTTTGTTAACCACACTGAAACGGCAATGTCAAGCCAAAGAAGACGATCGCTTGAGACTTTCCATTCATCACGACAGTTTGAATTCACCCGTTTGGATCGAGTTTAGCAGCCAAGCAGAATTGACACCTTCCAAAGTCATGGACAATATTCAACACGTGCAACAATCCAATGACAAGTTTCACATCACCGATGGAAAAGCGACACTGTTCATGACCCACGTGTCTCTTCCCCAAGGGACAGGACAACGCAAAAAGGCGATCTTGGTAGACAATCTTCGCAGCATCAAGGGTAGCCTCGTTCAAATTAACAACCCTCAAGACAAGATGTGTTTAGCCCGTGCCATCGTCGTAGGACGAACGTAGCCGACAAGAATGACACGGCAGAATGGAAAAAAGCCTGGAAAACTATTTAACAATCGGACCGAGCCAAACAACAAAGAGAAGCAGAACTCCTGTTACAGCAAGCGTGGATATCCAGAGACACACCCTGTGCCATTCCTGAAATGCAAAAATTTCAACACGTCTTGGCTCCACGCTACACCTTGAAAGTGCACCCTCAAGAAGTGCGCGGACCACTGTTGTTTCGAGGCAAACATTTCAAAGACGGAAAATACATTCACGTCTATCATCACGATGCGATGAACATTCTGATGTCATTACCAGTCTCACTGCATTCCTGTCATACACTTATTACTGTGAGAAATGTGACTATGGCTATAACAATCGAGAGCAACACAAGCATCGAAATGTGAGGGATGTTTAGCCTCTAAGCCCTGTCTAGACGAAGGACAAGAACGAGTGCATTGCTCTGCTTGTCAGCGCACGTTTGTCAGTCCAACCTGTTACCAACAACATCTGAAGACGCAAGGTTCACAGCAGAAAAGTGCTTGCCAACTCCTGAGAGTGTGCCCTACTTGTGGACAAGGCATACGTACCAGTAGTTCCACGGCTCACGTATGTTCAGAAAAGAAAAGATGTCACATTTGTCGCCAAATCGTGGACTTGGAACACCAATGCTACATTCAAAAATATCAACCCCAACAGGAAGAAGATGATCACAAGAAGAAAGGGAATTTCATCTTTTTCGATTTCGAATGCATGCAAGAGACTGGCATTCACATTCCTAATTTCTGTGTGGCTCACCGAGCGTGTGAGAAGTGCATCCAAGAGCCTATCTTGACTCATTGCCCTCACTGTAGCAAGATTCCTGGAGGACGTGAAAAAATCTTTCGGGGACCAAACACGACAGCCGATTTCGCCCAATGGATCTTAGACCCTATCGACGAGACGTGGAATCAAGAAGACATCGAACGTTACGGAGATTGTCATCGCAATGCCACGGTGACGGCTCACAATTTCTCGGGATACGATGGGCAGTTTCTTTTGAGATACTATACGGAACAAAGTACCGAACGTCCGAAAGTGACTTTGAACGGAGCCAAAATCATTTCCATGCAAGTGGGACAAGTGCAGTTTAAAGATTCGATGAGTTACTTGGCCATGCCTTTGAGTCGCATGCATAAAACGTTTGGAATGACAGAAATGGCCAAAGGCTATTTTCCGCACTTTTTCAATACAGAAGCCAATCAACATGCCGTTCTACCCCATTTGCCTGAACATGCGTACTGAACAACGAGAAGCTTTCTACGCTTGGTACCAGACTCATGCCTCGGACCCCTTCGACTTTCAGGAAGAAATGTTAAAATATTGTCGTTCCGATGTAGACATGTTACGCCGATGCCGTGGAAAATTTCGAGAACTGTTCATGGAACACGGAGGGATCGATCCTTTGAAAGAATCCTGCACCATTGCCAAAGCGTGTTCCTTAGTCTACCGCCAACGATTTATGCCCAAAAACACCCTGGCTGTCATCAGTCCTCAAAGAACCAATTTTGTCAAACGTCAATACTCGGTCAAAGCCCTACGCTGGTTACATTACTTGTGCAACATGCCCGCAACGGAGGAGGCGAAAAGACCATCGGAAGGTATTCGGTAGATGGCTGGGACTTAGAAAACCCCCAGATCGTGTACGAGTTTAACGGGTGCTTATTTCACGGATGTCCCATCTGCTACCCTCAACGTAACACTAAAAATCAGTTTTTACAACGAACTATGGAAGACTTGTACTAGGTCACTTGTCAGCGACGCTTGAAGTTAGAAGAGCAAGGATACCAAGTGGTAGAAATGTGGAAACACGAGTACGATCAGCGATTGAAAACCGATCCCGAGTTTAATCGCATCGTGGAAAGTTACAAGCTGGTAGACCCACTGAACCCAAGGGACAGTTTGTACGGAGGACGGACGAATGCCACCTGTTTGCTATACCAAGTTAAGGAAGAGAAAGGAGAAGAAATCAAATACTTGGAAGTGTTTTCTCTGTATCTGTACGTGTGCAAATATTGTCACTTTCCCGTAGGGCACCCACAATTGCTGACGGAACACATCGACGTGGACAATATTCGACAATACGAAGGATTGATCAAATGTAAAGTTTTGCCTCCCACGTACTTGTACCATCCCGTTTAACCTCAGCATTGCCAAGGAAAACTGATGTTTCCCTTGTGCCGTACTTGTGCTGAAACGTGCAACCAAGACCGACCTTGTCAGCACACTCAAAAAGAACGCGCCTTGACAGGAACGTGGGTCAGTGTGGACTTGGGATACCAACTGTTAGAAGTGTACGAAATTTACCACTTTCCCAAGACAGAAAAATACCACAAGGGTGACGAGACTCAGAAAGGCATTTTTGCAGACTAAGTGAATGCCTTTTTGAAACTGAAATAAGAAACTAGCGGCTATCCTTCCTGCTGCCACACTCCCGAGGACCCAAAAAAATTCAAAGAGAAATACTGGGAGCAGGAAGGGATCACTTTAGACCACGTCGAGAAAAACGAAGGATGGCGATCGTTTGCCAAAGTGATGTTAAATTGCTTGTGGGGTAAAATGGCACAACGACCGTGTTTACCCAAGACGGAGTATTTGACAGAACCTTCTCGCTACTTCCAGATGATTCACGACAAAACTAAATATATGAAACACGTGGACGTCCTTCGTGAGGACTTGATCTTAGTCAATTACGAAGAAGAACTGGACTTTGTAGAAGCCGACGAATTTGGAAATGTCATCATTGCGGCTTACGTGACGGCTCATGCTCGCTTAAAACTGTACGAAGCGTTACACCTATTAGGAGATCGTGTGCTGTATTTTGACACGGACAGTTGCATCTACATCGATCGCCTGGATCAACCTTACCCTGTCATCGAAGGAGACCGTTTAGGAGCCTGGACGGACAAGCATCCCGACGACAAGATTCTAAGTTTTGCAAGTGGCGGTCCCAAAAATTACGGCTACGAATGCCGTGACCCACAAGGAGAAGTGTACACGGAGTGCAAAGTGAAGGGATTGACTCTCAATTATCGCACCAGTCAACTGGTAAACTTTGGCGTCTTGAAAGAAGCCTTGCAGACTGGACAGGATGGAAATTTTAAAGTGACCACCCGCGAACCGCACAAGATTGTACGTTTACCCACACACCAAATCGTTAGCCGGCCCTTGGAAAAAGTCTATCAAATTGTGTACCAGAAGCGAGTACGGCTTCCTAATCACTTCACTTTACCGTACGGACACGCTGGTATAAAAAAATTGTTCGAAGACGATTGTCACCAACAAGAAGGATGACTTCGACACAGCAAGAATCGAGTGAGAAATCCACAGAGAACTCCAAGTTCAAACCATACCATTTTCCTGTTTTCTTGCCTGACTATTGCAGTTGTGCCAGTCGACTGGAAACGTTTCAAAAATGGCCCACGGATAGGGAAGGATTACCTACTGCGAATGTTTTAGCTAGAACAGGGTTTGTGTACTTGGGACCTGAGACTGGATTGGGATACGAAGTACAGTGTTTCAGTTGTGGTCTGAAGTTGCGTATGAATCGATGTATCTATAAAGATTCAGCTATTCTGGAACATACTCAATGGTCTCCGCATTGTCCTTACCTTTCTATGGCATTTCTACCCATCACACTACGGTTCAGGTATGACGGTACCTTAGAGAAGGTAGTACCGATGTCTAAGAAGAAAGAAAGGAAGACTTCCAAAACTGGTCATAAAAAAAGAACGATGTACAAACTCGAGACTTCATTACGACTAGAATAAAAAGGGACAACGTCCAAGACTGATAGTTTATTGTCACTACAAACGCCAAGCGAGAAAAATGAATCCTTTCACACAGCAAGTATCAAGCAAGAGTGAACTCGAGTACGATGATGTGCCTTGCCATGGCAGGGATGCCGTACGCTATGACCTTAGCGATTCAGTACCACATCATCATGGGAACTTTGCTATAACTACTACTACTACCATACTTACCATGGAAAGTGATGCTGTGCGTGTCAAACCTGATGGATACGAAAGCGATGCCACTCGTTATCGTACACCTTTTCACTTTACTGGTTTTCATGGTGGATGTCATCCTAATGAAACCATGCGGCTACCACCCTACGGATGTCATGTAAAACTGAGCAGGCTCCTGCATATTTCACCGTACCCTCATCGAAATGAACCTGTGAAAGACAAATATTCGTTCCCTGTTCGTTTGCCAGAATACTGTGACTATGAAAGTCGATTCCAAACCTTTCGAGGAAAATGGCCAAAATATCTGGGAGGACCTACCCCCGAAGAATTAGCTAGAGCTGGATTTATCTATTTGGGCGAAGGGGATAAAGTCAAGTGCTTCAGTTGTGGTGTGTCACTTCACGAGTGGGAGAAGAAAGATTGCGCTTACCTGGAACATGCTCGATGGCCTCAAGATTGTCATTACCTACCTTTAGTGGGACCTCGTCATTGAAGGTGGCATATCATGTCGTGTAAGAAACCAGCTGATTGGTTAGGAGTCAAACGATGGACAACCACTAGACAAGTATTTAAACCCCATGTAAAAAATAATCTTCAAACATTAACAAACGAATTGAAAGATAAGACATACAAGGACATTTGGCAGGGACTTGCCAGAGCCAAATCTCAATTAGTGACTGTAGAACTTTTGTGTCGAGAAATTCACAAGAGGAAATTGACCAAAGTCAAGAAACAAGTCCGATTTCTCTGGATCAAGGGTGCATTCGTTCTACTATTTCGCTTTAGACCATTTACATTTGAAGATTTTATTGACATTCTTGACCGTTTCCTGGAATGGCAGTGGTCAGAAATTACTCACTACGTTCATTACTTTCGCTCTAGGAGAAGTGATTGAGGTAAGAGAAAAGAGGTATAAAAACAGACTACTATGCCACGACCTTTATCATTCGTGATACTACAGATTCCGTGGAAGGAAATCAATGATACCATTCAAACAGTGGAGGATTACCAACACCTATTACGAGAACTGTGTCCATTGAATTGGGGTCGACGTGTAGTGTGTGTCTTAGTGACTTGCTTTCTGGGATTTCGTTTACCAGCTGATTCCTTGTGGATTCTTTACAAACAGTACCTACCACTCCAAAAAGCATGACAGTGGCCCCTTTAAATGTACACGAGAGACTCATTCTACTCAAAGCTTTGCGCTTTCATCTTGATACTTCTCAACCTCTACGGGAAAACAAGATTCGTCAACTTTTAGGCACTGAAGATGTGTACGACGACGTGTGTGTAGCTTGTGACTTACACTCTCACTGGAAAGATGTACGTGACTGGAAGAGTTGGGCGCTTGAGGCTTGGACAAAAGAAGTGGCACACTATGCCAAAGATTTGTAATCCTAAAAAAATTAAAACGTTCAGTGAAAAAAGTAACTTTTAAACAAGTGTTAGTGACAGTGCCAGAAGAAGAAGAAGAAGTCGTGACCGAGGAAAACCACTCTCTTCAGGACAGGACCGTTATCGACATCCCTGAAAGGCCATTCCGGGAGGACTCTTGTGTGATTGTGCCAAGGAGTGTAGAGACTCTAAGAACATTATACAGTACCCCTACGATTTCTCTTCTTGATCATCACAAATGTTGTACAGAGACTTGTTTATATTTCACTTTGATCGTTTTGATGTGTCTTTTATTTATGTACTTAACCATTTGGCTTTTATGTATTTTTGTCTTTCGTGTTGTTCACCATTAAAGATGACAATAAACGTGTCCTAAAAAAAGTATAAAAACTCTTGTCTTGTCTGTCTTCGTGTCAAAAGTGACATTTCTTATACTACTATGGCTACCTCTACTGTCTCTACTCCCTCTTCCTCCACTGTCAAAGTCATTGACGAACGCGTAAATCGAACTAGTTGGGAGGCCTTGTATCTTCGCCATCCCTTTAACATGCTCATTGCCGGACCGAGCGGTTCAGGCAAAACCACATTTGTCAAACGTTTGATCGAACATAAACATCACTTGATCGATCGTCCCCCTCAATGCATCGTGTGGTGTTACAAAGAGTGACAATCGGCGTACAGCCTTCTGCGAGAAAGTCAAGGCGATTCCATCGTCTTTGTGGAAGGCATTCCTGGCGAGGACGACGGGATCGTGTCTGACCCTAGTCAAACTCATTTGGTTATTTTTGAGGAC